>CANXYC011692204.1:0-25493 GCA_948193065.1 Aleurites moluccanus
TATATATATTATAATTCTTACATAAATATTTAAATTAAATATAAGCAATAAAATTAATATTATCTAAATTTTTATAAAAAAATCATATTTTAAGAAAACTAATTAATTTAGACATATAATATAAAAATTTGAAATAATAAAGATTAATTTATACTAATTATTATATTATATATTCAATTTAATCAATTGTCTCGGTTGATTAATTTTATGTTTTGAATTAATTGAATTTAGTATCGATTAATTTAATTAGATTTCAAATTGTCAAAACTAGGTCTCGATTGTTTTATATATTAAATATAAATTTAGTATCGATTCTTTTTATTAATACATTAATATATTATAAATAATATATTAATAGTAAATGAATCATTTAATTAATAAATTATTATAATTTAATTTGTTATATTATCACTTTATTAAATTAATAATTAGATTTTTTTAACAAATATGTAAAATATATTTATTTATGGGCAATTAGTGAAATATTATAAAATATTAGAAAATTATAATAAATTGTATAAAATAGATAAAAAAGAATATAAAAAAAATATTCTTTTTTGATGTAAAAAATGATGTTAAAAATAGAGTTATGGTTAGAGATGAAATTACTGTTTGATGTGATATAAACTGTAAAATGATGTAAAATTGACTGTATTTTTGTGTTTATGATTGAAGATGGCCTTAGCCTAACGTACATTTTTGAATGTTACTTGGTGAAATTCAATTATTTTTAGATTTTTTTATTTTTTATCAATTAAATATACAAATTTATTTTTAAGAAAAATTTTGGTCATCATCAATTATCGATGGAAATCCTTTTTTATAGTATTTGACAACTTATTACTAAATTGAGATTTCATTGCAAAACAATAGGTTTTATTGTAATAAACTATTAATAATAACTTAATTAAAACTCTATTTATTACAGCAATAAATGATTTTGGATCCTCAACTTGAGGACCTAAACGCCCACAATAATTGTTATTTAAATGATCTGCATTTAAATATAACTTTTTTAAATTACAAAAATAAAAGTTAAAAATAATAATTTTTTTTTTTTGTATATTAGTTGAAATATTCTCAAAACAAGTTCGAGTTTAACAAATACAAATTTTATTTTTCAAAGAAATTCATCTAAAAATTCTAATTTAACCATAAAAACATAGGATCAAATTATAGTAAATAGTAATCCATCATGTTTGCTGACAATATGGATCGTATTGGTTTGATTTGATCAATTTAAAGAGTTATTATTAAATTAAATTAATATTTTTATTTTAAAAAATTCTCAAATCAAATCGTGAATTTTAATTTAATTTAAATATTTTCAATTTGTTAATTTCAACCTAAATTTTTTTTTATAAATTGTTATTATTTTATTATAAATTTAGAAAAAAATATCAATAAAATATCAGTAATAAATTTTTTTAAAAATAATTTAATATTATATAATTTAAAACTTATCTATTCTATTAATTAACATACCCAAAATTTATATTTTTTTCTTAAAAATTAGACATTTTTTTATATTTATCTTTAATTAATTTTACATATTTATTAAATATATATTACAAATATATATATATAATTGATAATTATTTTTTTTTTTAAACTATAAATTAATATTAAGTTAAAAAAATATATGATTGTATATAAAATAAAATTATATATATATATATATATATATATATATATATATATATATATATATATATATATATATTTGTTTCGAATTAAAATTAAAAATAAAATATTTAAATCGTAAAATAAATCGATCTTTTAATTTAATTTATTTTTTAAATTAAATTAAACTAAAAAATTATAAAATTATTAATTTTAATTTAATTTTTAGAGAAAAATAAGGTTACGATGGTGGTATAAAATTAAATAAAAAGAAAAAAATCTACATTTACTGGCTTTCCGTCACCAAGCAACAACATGTACAAATAAGTTTTGTCTGTTATTGATGATGTGGCAACATTTTAGGCCGTTGGTCATAGTTTCTGGTTGTAAATTAATGTACGCATTGCGTTGTCCTTTCATAGAAAAAGCATTCTAGATATTTTTAACCACTCCCATACTGCCTGTCACAGGCTCTCATCTACCACTTGGCTTTTACAACTGGTCAATTTATTGTGCTGGAAAATTTTTATAAGATATCAAATACTTGATAAAAAATTTTATATTATTGAAAATCACATGCAATAAGTTTATTCATAATTTCAGTCCCAATCATGAAAATCATTTTCACATATGAAAATTTGATGTTGTTGGACAATTGAGATGCCTACATTTAAGCAGCAATCAATATTGCATTTCACTCTAAATGATAGGAAAAAAAAATGTTTAAATTGAGAATTTATGATTGTAACTTATTAAACTTCCAGTTTATTTCAACTAAATTAATATATGTAACTTTGGATAAGATTTTAATTGTCAATGATACCTAATTTAAACGATTAAGTACGAGGATTTGAGATCAATAAATTTCAAATTTAATTTTGATATATCGTAAAAAATTATTTAAATTTAATTTTATCTAATCTAAATTATTAAAATTTGTCTATTATTAAAAAATTGAAAGGATAATGATAATCGAAACATTTCATTTTGATAAAATGAAAAAATATATATAGAAGTACTGTGTTTGAGATTAAGTTCTGAAAAAAAAAATTATGCCAAGGTAATATCAAAATGTAGAAAAAAATATTTTTTTAATTCAAGTTGGTTTTAAAAACTGTTTTTTTAATAGCAAAAGAAAAAGCTGTAATTATCTTCTAAACCTACCTAAACCTTGAAAAATTAAAAGGAATGGTCAGCAATCCTTATCTATTTCTTTTTTCTTATTTAATGACGTGTCATTAATCACCGTCCCGGAAAACAGGAAAATAAACAAACAAGTCATAACTTGTCGCCAGTCTTAGGTGTTTGTAAGAAGTTAATTTTAAAATAACAAAATTTATTATTATTTTTTTTTCATGAGATATGATTATATTATAATTATCATTTTATGACAGAAAATGAACCATAATTTGCAAGAAATTAAAAATAAAAAATTTAATTATCGACAATGAATCTTAGAATTAAGGCATCTTAATCGTAAGACCTCAATCCTAATCAATTAGGTAATGCATCATTAGCATTTGAGTTTTATTATTCGAAATAATTAAAAAATAAAAAATAATAATAATTTTAGTAATTTAAATGAAAAAGTTCTTAGTTTTCTAATAATGAATTCCTTTAATTTTTATAAAATATTTTCATTTAAATATGATTTCATTTATTTAAAAATGACTCTTATTGTAACTTAAAAGAATTTAATTATATTACTTATAATTTCTAAAATGTGAAAATTCAAGAAATTGAATTAAATCTTTATAAAATTTGAATTTTCAAAATCGCCATTAATATTGGATGCCAAGAAATTGGAGGAAGAAGACTTTAATTGGTGGTTTAATTTCATGATAGAGATAAATGTATTGACAAGTAGTGGCTAGAAATTCATGGTTAATAATATGAATTCTGAAGTAATTTCTATCTATCTACAATATTATTGCTCATTGATGAATGATTTAATGTAGATTTATTTTATTTTAAGAAAAAAGAGGAACCACATCTTTTCGAGCTTGACCCAACATCAAAGGGAGAGCATAGGTGTGCTTGTACTGCAAAGTACACTCTAATACAAACATCTTCGGGTCAGCAAGGGGTGCAAGTGTCAGAGTTGGGATGCCTCATGGCTAAGATTGACACGAGTCGCCACTTGCTAGCACCTGATCATTTCCCAGCACCGGCAGGAAAACTACAAGTTGGTGTGACACTAGAAAAACTCAAGAGTGGAAATAGTAACTGCCTGACAAAGACAAACGTCGCAATTTTTGCTATGGAAATGTCGCTGTCCTAATGACTTGGTGACACGTCATTGGGCCCCATAAGAGGGGTCACGTGCTAGAATAGAATTGTATTGTCTAATGCAAAGCTGACTCAGTCATGACTGTATGGATATGATCAAGGTGGGGCTCACGTAGGCAATAAACAAACCATATAAACTAAGAAAAATATCTTATAACTTGAAGTGTGATTGTGTAAAAAAGGTTTTTTGTTGTAAGGACTTCGATACTTTTTAAGAATTTTGTTAGAAAGGACTTTGGAGTTTCAAAGTTTAGAAATAAGGAAGTCAAAAATATATGTCAAACCATCCTTTATTAGTATTACTTTAAATTAAATAATAAATCGAATCAAATTGAATTAACCTAATTTCACCCCATTTTGTCTTTTGAATTTACTAGTAATAATTTTGTGCCATTACATCTCCTAACCAATTATACAAACATCCTTAATCTTTTCAATTTATAATAATAATAATAATAATAATAATAATAAATATTCACACTAGCTACTTGTGTATGATTTTTGTTTTCAATTATTTCATTTTATTGTTTTTTTGTAAAACCTAAAAATAGATTTATATAGATGTTAATCACTGTTTTAATCGACTCAAGTCAATAATTATATATTGATATCTCAATTTAAAATATTTTTATAGAATGTATCAATTACGTGAATATTATTATGAGATACATATTTTCTTTTTCTATAATATTATAATAAATATTAATTTTTAATCTCAATCCACATAATCTAACATATAATAAATTCAATGTTTAAATATTCTATAATTATATTCATTTAGCTGAATTTTATTATTAGAATACTAAAATATATCATTTTACTTAGATAAATAGGATCGTTTCTAAACTTTTGCACCATTTATTTCTCTCTCTCTCTTAATCTCTTTATTATTTTTTTCTCTTCCTTTATTTTTTTTTTAAATTCAAAATTTTTCATTTTTTTTTTATTTTTCAATAAAATTGAAACAAAAGTGAATGGAAAAAAAAAAGAGTAAGTGAGAGAAAATTAAGAGAAGAAAAGTGAAGAAGTGAGGTAAAAAAAAAAAATCTAGCAATTTCAATATTTGGAAAAAAAAAAATTATAGTAAAATAAATATATTGGAAAAAACTTATTTGTTCAAAAATTTTATTTAAAAAAAATAAAACTTAATTAAACAATGAAATTAAAAAATTTCATAAGCAAATTATATGATTATTATTTTTATTAACTATATTCTAATTAAAATTTAAACATATAATTTCACAATCATCAAACTAAAATCCAATGATAACACTAATATTTTTGTATATGTAACCTAAAAGGCTAAAATAACAATGATGATTGATTTCCCCTAAAAACATGTTAATTACTTCATATGATATATATGTTAAAGTATTTTTTTTTTCAGGTGGTATGTTAAACATAGTATTTTAAAGAAAAAATAAAATAAATACTAATTGAGATACACAAAATAATACATTTTTAGATTACACCTACTGACCCGTATATTTTTTATATATAACTTTAGACAATAATATAAATATATCCATCTATTATAATCACCATTAAATTTATTTTTGGGTATTTATTTCCAAAAACTAAATAAAATAAAATAAACCATCAAATTTAAACGCAAATCTTTTAGAGAAAAAGGTTTATTATAATACTAAGAAAAAAAAAAAGGTAATAAAATATGAAAAAAAGTAAAAGCTGTATTCATTCTCTGAGAGCCTGTTGCCATCTTGCATGGGACTTTGTCTCTCTCTAACTCTGTTTCCAACTCTTTATGGTGTAAAATAAAAGTATAAGTTATATTGATTTTGAATTTCGATATACATTGTATAAGCCCATAAAATAAAGTATATAATAAGAAACAAAGTAATTTTCAGGTAAGGACTCAGGACCTGTGAATTCTCAGGGAAGGACACTCCGGCCAATTATAAATACCCAACCCTTTTTTTACGTTACAATGCAGCAAGCTTTTCTTTATTTCTTTATTTTCTCTATATTTCTTTCTTTCTTTTTCTTTGCTTTCTCCAGATTATCTTCAATTTCAGTCTTTATTCAGGATGACTATTCTCATTGAGCAACCTCAGTTTGAGTTTGGTAATGATTCTTTTTTTTTTTAATAATTATATTTATGGGATAGGATTAAAAAATAAAAAAAAAATATATATAAAAATTTAATTTATGATTCATCCAAATTTTCTTGTAAATTAATCTTTGATTTAATATGGTTTATGCTGATTCTTTTATTCTTAGATCTGGTCTTGTAAAAAACCCCTTTAATTTTTATGCACAACTTTTGTTTTTCTTCCAATTACAGGGTTTGAGGAAAAGAAAATCCATGCTGATGAGAAAGAAGAACTTATATTGAACGGTGGATTTGTGGTGCCACATACCAACTCTTTTGGCCAAACTTTTAGGTTATTCGATCTTCTCATTATTATTGTAATTTTTTTTTTAAAATGATCTAATTTAATAGCCCCATAATCTATACAATATTTTGAAAATTAATAAGAATATAAAAAAAATTCCATAAATATTTTATTTAATTACTGGGGGCGTCTTCTTCATGGCATATACCTATCCACATGGCAATTTTGAATACAGCCTGGCATCTCTATTTTCCTTTGCTGGCCCATAATGAAATGGAAAATTATATATCTGCCACATGTTACAGATTTTGAATTAAAGACACAATGGGATATTATTGGACGGAGCTTGGACCAATTGGATTAATAACTTTGATTCAGAAACACGACCCTAATGAAATGATTAGACTTAAACAGAAAATGATATATTAACTAATTACATTCATTAATAGAGAATATATCAAATTTGAATAATATATATTTTTTAAAAAATTTTTTAAAAAAATTAAGAAAATGCTTTTGGGGTATACTTTGTTCTTTTTTTTTTTTATTGTTCTATTAAATTCATTAATTATATATCTATCTAATATTTATGTCCAAATTACAGAGATTATGAAGCTGAAGGTGAGAGACAGCCAGGTGTGGAGAATTTCTACAGAGTCAATCATATTAGTCAGACCTATGATTTTGTAAGCATAATTTTATGATTTTTTTTTATTATTTTATTTTAGCGGCTATCATTTTTTTTAATGCGACCTAAAATATTTTAATATGAAAGTTTTTGAATGCAAATTTTTAGAATTAGGTGGATGAGTGATTTGTAAAAATAATTTAAATAATGTTGAGATATAATAATGGAATTCAGGTAAAAAAGATGAGAGAAGAGTATGGAAAGCTGAATAGAGTGGAGATGAGCATATGGGAATGTTGTGAACTTCTTAATAATGTTGTGGATGAGAGTGATCCTGACTTGGATGAACCTCAAATTGAACATTTGCTCCAAACAGCTGAAGCCATTAGAAAGGATTATCCCAATGAAGACTGGCTGCACTTGACTGGCCTTATTCATGGTAATCTTTTAATCTCTATTTTCCCACTATATCAATTTTTACCCAAAATTTAGGCCCAATTCATATAGTTAGGCTAGGCTAGCTTTGAGAATCAGAGCTGAATAAAATTTCAGCCCAATAGCCCAGCCTAGTCTGAAAATGGGTATAGATCTATGCATGTAATTCCTAGCAATAGGGAAAAGAAATTCAATTATGAGAGCCCGCATATTTCTGAGCTGGGATGGGCAGGTCCTCTGATCTCATGCCAGGGTGCATTGGGCTCTCCGGAAAAAGAGAAGTCTATCTAAACTGTTTTCTTTTCTCAAAAAAAAAAATAAAAAAAAAAATAATCTAACCTGTTTTCTTTTGGGTTGATTTAGATCTTGGAAAGGTGCTTCTTCTTCCCAGCTTTGGTGAACTTCCTCAGTGGGCTGTTGTAGGTGAGAAAAATGTTCTTTTCAGTACCAATTTTATTACTAGATAAGTTATATTTACCACTGAAATTTACCAATCTTGATGCAAATCACAGGTGACACTTACCCTGTTGGATGTGCTTTTGATGAATCAATAGTCCATCACAAGGTCTTAATCTTTTATTTTTTTTTTACCAATTTAGCGAGTAATTTCCCTCAAGTTTTTTAGCACATTATAAAAAAATATATAATTTCTGCTAAACTGTACTCTTTTTAATTGACTCCACAGTATTTCAAGGAAAATCCTGACTATAATAATCCTGCTTACAACACTAAATATGGAGTTTACTCAGAAGGATGTGGATTAGATAACGTTATGATGTCATGGGGACACGACGATTACATGTATTTGGTAATTAAACAATTTTGAAAAATTATTCAATATTATTATTATTTATATGATGATGGAAATGAGTCATGAAATATGATTGGGAAAAACCTGACCGTTGTGTCTTATTAATTATCAGGTAGCCAAAGAGAATAAGACGACTCTACCTTCTGCAGCTCTTTTCATTATCAGATACCATTCATTCTATGGTAATTTGTGTAGAATTAAAAAAAAATTAATTACATTTTCCTAATTAATTATGTACATTTTTGTTGTCATTTAGTTCTAATGGAATAACAATAGAAGTATTAATTAATTTGATGATTTTCCAGCATTACATAGATCAGAAGCATACAAGCACTTGATGAATGAAGAGGATACTGAAAATTTGAAGTGGCTCCAAATATTCAAGTAATTAATTAATCTCTTATATTTGACTTAATTAGTCATGAAACTTGACATATGGGTGATTTTGATTTCTTTTTTCTTTTTTTTTTTTAACTATTTTTTTCCTATGCAGCAAATATGATCTCTACAGCAAGAGCAAAGAACGAATTGATGTGGAAAATGTCAAGCCATACTATCTCTCCCTAGTTGAAAAGGTAAAAAGGACTAAGAATTTATTATTGGAAAACTAGTTTCAAGATGTTTAACTGTACTGACACCTTTATGATTAATTAGAACATATGAAATTTCTTTTAAAATAAACTTTAATGACATCTAATTAATTAATACTTTTAATATAGTGTTTTTTTCTTACAACTGAATAGAATTTAAATTGGTTATTTTAACACTTTAATTTGTTAGTAATTGTTTTATCTTCCAATATAATTTTGATTCTTAATTAGTCTAATCTTTGCCAATATGATGTTGCAGTACTTCCCAGCAAAACTAAAATGGTGAATCTTGAAAGATTATGAAGCTCTATTAGTGAAGATCTTACTACCTTGCAGGATGCAGTAAAAAAAAAAAAAAAAAAACTTTTATAAATAATGGCAATAAATGGTAGTTTTTTGTACATCTAGGTGTGGCTTTGAGTGTAATAATTTCCTATGTTAATTTGCTTCTAACTAATAAAGTGGATCAAGTGCTTTCAAATTTCTACAAGAATGTGTTATTATGGCTTGTAATATAGTTGCAAGATCAACGGGCCAATCAAATTCCATCTGAATATATAAGCCAATATAGCAAGCAAAATCAATTTGGTTATGTCATCTTAATTAATTAAGAAAGCATATGATTCATCTAATTAATTAAATAAATGCTTACATTACATAATCAATGGCATCATCAGTTTGTGATTATGTGGTTTTCCCATTTCGCTTTCACATAATCATCATTTGGACTTAGTGATCCAGATATTATATATGCATCTCCAACACAAAATTTCAAATCTTTTTCAAACTAAGACTATAAAACAAAATTATTTTTATAATTCTATTGGAAATTGGGTAGGCACCACTTAAATTGGAATTATATAGAAAAAGTTAAAATTAAAATAAATTAAGATATCATTATTATCAATAAAAGAGTTTTTAAACTCGAATTTCTTAATAATAAAAATTATTATATATTTTTCACCAATTCTATTATGCGTTTCGTAAATTATTAAATATAACATTTATTTTTTTTACTCTTTCGTTATCCATGTAATATATATAATCTATATAATATTTATTACACATACAAAAAGAGTGTAATGGACTAAATAAAATAGAGAGCATTATATATATCCCATAGTGGATGCCCTTAGCTAACTGAAAGCATCATTTCATCCTATTGAATATTTAATAAAACAAAAGGAGATGGCAGCTAGTTAATATCTATTTAGCCTTCACTATTCTATGATACCAACAAATTTTAGATAAACCTAATTTATCATATAAAATTAACTATTAATAATAATTAAATATTATTAAATAATCACTATTTATAATTAACCACTTCAATATATGAGAGGATATGCTTTGATCATCCTGACAACTATGATAATGTCCAAAGCTTCACCAAAGTCCTTTGGCCTGAACGAAATATAAATTTCAGGTAAAAGCGGTCAGGATTTAAATCTCTAATATTAATGTCAGACAGGTACTCATTACTAGTATATTTTATTTATTATTATTTCTTAAATGTTTTACCTGTCTGGCTCAAACTTTAATTTTTGGCAGCAAAACTGCACATTGTGTCTCAAAGATATTAGCAGAATTAGATCAAACAATAAGTAGGTTGATTGTGGAGAGCTTTAAAATCGAGAAATTTTTGGATGCACATAAATTCAACTTACAATTTGTTTAGGTTAACAAAATATAAAGACAAAATCTGAGAGAAAAAGACAGTGCTAAGGGCTCATACAGATAAGAACACAACTAGCATTTTGTACCAAAATCAAATTGATGGGGTAGAGGTACAAAACAAAAATGATGAATGGATCAATATGAAATTCTTACCAGACTCTTTCATAGTCATAATTGGAGAATTTCTCAATGCAAGTCTCTTTATGCTAAACTTTTCACTTGTAGGAGTTTTTTTTGTTTGTTTTTTGGGCAGAATCTCGCCTAACTGGGTTCAAAATCGTAATCTCACAAAACATACCAAAATTTTGTAGGCATGGAGAAATGATTGATTGTATGGTTCATACCATCGTGTCATGATGGCTGGAAACAGGACAAGGTACTCTGCTGCATTGTTTACAATACCCAAGGAAGGCTACCAAATAAAAAACGGGTAATTTGTATCAAATTTCACTTAATTATAAGTTAAATTTTAGTATAATTATATATTTAATTTTTTCAGATAAATAACTCAATTATATGTTAACTTAAAAAAAAATATATATATATTACATCAGTCTATTTCATAATTACTAAAATATAGACCAAATTTTAGTATAATCACTGAATTATAAATTAAATTTTAGTATGATCACATATGTATTTTTTTTATAATTATAGTTACTAAATAAATATGATACTCCTATTATAATTTTTAGACCAATTTAGATGATTTTGGAAATTTAAACAAAAACACTAGTCAATTTATCTTTTAATTAAAATTTATAATACACCTTAATATAATTAAATAATAACATATAATCACGTGAAAAATATATTCAAATTTAATTCATTCTCTTAATATTAAATAAAAAATTAGAATTCATAATTATATAAATATTATCAATATTATAAAATCAAATTATTATTATTTGATTTTAATTTATTATAAATTAAATATTAAAAATATAAAAAATTGTCAAGTCTTGTTATTTTTTATAAAATGAAATAAAAATATTATTTCTGAACCGTGATGTGTTTGTCTGATAAGACTGATATATTAATTGTTTGTTATTTTTTTTTCATTATTTTTTATGTCCTAAAGTATAATTCTTACATATAACTTTTTGTACTTATTAATAATAGATATATTATTTAATAAAACTAAAATGAATTTTAAATTTTTAATTAAAAAAAATTTAATTTTTGTTAATGATTTTTTTAATGAGTGTCCTTAAAAATAAAAAAATTCAAATAATATTAAATAAATAAATAAATTTAAAAATAAAATAAATGAGTGAAAAATATATATTCTGCCTATTATTTGGAATGATAGCGATTGTAATAAAATATAATTCTATTAAATTTTTTTTTTCCTCATCCTATTTATTTTTATATTAATTTATTTATATTTTTATAATATAATTATTTTATAACTATATTTTATTTAAAATAATAATTTTTAATCAGTACTCTTAGGATATTCGTTGGAAATTGATTTAAAAATTATAATAGAATTATCAAATTTGTTTAATAACTATAATAATAAAAAAAATACGTACGTGATCATATTAAAATTTGACCTATAATTTAGTGGTCATGAGTTATGCTGATGTGACATTACTTATTTGTTAATTTTTTGATGAGTTAGTATCTGATTAAACTTCTTGTCGGCTACATCAATAAATTCGATCAAAATTTAGCCTGAAAAGTGCAATAGAATTTTTTAATTTATTTATTAATTTTTAATAATAAAAAAATTACATATATAAACATATTAAAATTTTACCTATAATTTATTGAACACGGTACAAATTACCCTAATAAAAGCTGTATAAGAGCTGGTAGATGGAGAATACCCTTTGCAATTTATGCCTTTTAAATATCCTGCTTACCTTAAACTCCGTTTTGATAAAAGTTTAGAATCGCCTTTAAAAGCTTATCGTGGTGTATGATCATGTCATATATAGAATAGTACGTTTGATTACTAATTCCTGTTCTGTACGTTTCATAATTATTGAAAACTTGGTGAGTTTTTGTGTTTCAATGAAAGAATTGTGAATTTTTGTATTCAACTAAAATCATCCAAATGAGTGGAAATAAACTAATAATGGGTTGAGTGATGTGGTTGCGAGATCAAAACTAATAAATTTTCATCTAAATAAGCCAATATAGCAAGCAAAATCTATTTAGTTATATCTTTAAATTATTTTAACAAAAGCAATTCATGCAAGTGATTAATTAAATGTCAATTACATAATCAATGGCATCATCAAATTTGTGGTTATGGGCTTTCAAGTAATTTTCCTTAGGACTTGGTGGTCCAGATCTTATATATGCATCATCAACACAAAATTCCAAAGACTCAACTTAATCTAAAACATATTGAAATGGGGTTTGTTCTCACTTGATAAAAGACAAAATTAAATGAAATAATTCCCCTTTTAAATTCAAGCATAACAAACTAAATAAATATGGTCGTCACTATCTTGAAGTACAATAGTTAGATGTGATTAAAGAATATTCAATATGAATAAGCATTTTATTCTTGGAATATGAATACAAATTTGTTCATGATCATAAAATTATAATAATGTCAAGCCGCTCAACTTAAAAACTCAATTCTATTATCTAATCTTACACTAGACATATATTCAAAGCTGAACCAATTCATACACTCTAAAGCATTTTCTTCCTAGATCATTTTTTTTTTCGAAAAAAAAAATGGACTCTGAAACAAATCCAATCCTTCCAATTATAGATTTCTCTAGCACAGAATTGAAGCCAGGGACCCCTGTGTGGGAGACAGTGAAATCTCAAGTAAGGAAAGCAGCAGAGGAGTATGGTTGCTTTCAGGCTGTATTCAAAAATATTCCTCAAGAGCTTCAAAAAGCAATGAATGGAGCATTGAAAGAGATTTTTGAACTACCTTTAGAAATCAAGAAGCTTAATGTTTCTGAAATACCATTCCATGGTTATATCGGATCGTCTTTGCCAGGTTCAATATATGAGAGCATGGGCTTTGATTATCCTGACAACTTTGACAAGGTCCAAAGCTTCACCAATATCCTCTGGCCTGAAGGAAACATAAATTTCAGGTGAGAGCTGTCAGGATTTAAAATCTCTAATATCCTGCATTATCAGACAGGTACTCGATTATTAGTCTATTTTGTGTATTATTATTTCTTAAATAGTTTTGCCTTTCTTGTTCAAACTTTAAATTTTGGCAGCAAAACTGTACATTGGTTCTCAAAGGCATTAGCTGAATTAGATCAAACAATAAGGAGGATGATAGTGGAGAGCTTTGGAATTGAGAAATTTTTGGATGAACATATGAATTCTACTTACAATTTTCTTAGGGTAACCAAATATGAAGCACCAAAAACCTTAGAGAAAAACACAGGGCTAAGGGCTCATACAGATAAGAATACAACTAGCATATTGTACCAAAATCAGATTGATGGATTAGAGGTACAAAACAAAAATGGTGAATGGGTTAATGTGAAATTCTCACCAGACTCCTTCATAGTCATAATTGGGGAATCTCTCAATGTAAGTCCTTTTTATGCTAAACTTTCAACTCTGGTTATTTAGAACTGGACTGGAATTCGAACTTTCTATCTCACAAAAAAAAAATACTTGAAAAATTTTGTAGGCATGGACAAATGATCGATTGTATAGCCCATACCATCGGGTTTTGATGACTGGAAACAGGACAAGGTACTCTGCTGTATTGTTTACAGTACCCAAGGGAGAGTACACAATAAAAGCTGTAGAAGAGCTAGTGGATGAAGAGCACCCTTTGCAATTTAAGCCTTTTAAATACCTTGATTACCTTAAACTCCGCTTTGCAGAGGTTGGTAAAAATTTTGAATCGCCTTTAAAGGCTTATTTTGGTGCTTGATCATTTCAGATTTAGTATGTGTGATTATTAATTTGTGTTCTGAAAATGTAATGTACTCATTATTGAAAGATTGATGACTTCTTTGTGAAAATAAGTAAGGAGTAAGGAGTCTAAATGTAAGTAAGCCAAATCTTACATTCAATGAAAGAAAGGAATCTCTCAATGTAAGTAAGGAGTCTTAAATTCACCCTCTCAAATAAAGTCAAATCTTTTTGAAAATATAGGCTTAGTGACTTAAAAAATCAAAGTTTTGTACCCTTTTCAATTTTGTTCAAATTTAAATTTTATCAATTTTATTCCTATTTCTAAAAATAGTTGCAATTTTGGTCCATCCTCAAAAATAGAACTGAAAGGTTTTTTTTTGTTATCTGATTTGGCATTTAATATAAATTACAACTATTAATTTACTTTTTTATTTATTTATTTATTAGAAAAATCATTTCATATTTAGATTAATTATACAATAACTATCACTAAAATATGTTTGGGTGTAAAAAAAAATATTTTGATAGAAAGATTTTGCTTTATTTGAATGATATTTTGAAGAATCAAATATTTTGTTGTTGTTAGATTAATAATTTAATTTTTTTAATATATAAAACTTTAACTTTTTTATTTTTTAATAAAGAAAAAATAAATTTAAAATTTTATTCAAATTAATATATACATCAAGTTAAAATATTATTTTACTTTATTATAAATAATATTTTTAATTCATATTAAATATCACATCAGATAGAAAATTAAAATAAATAATAAAATTTAAAATTTAAATTTAATTTTTTTTATCATATATATATATATATATATACACACACACACACACATCAAGCGGGTGTTTTTAGAATTTTTTTTTTTTTAAGAATTTGATACTTAATTAATGACAAGAATTTAATTGAAGAAATTCATATATGGCATTTGAAGTGGGACCAAACCAAATAATGCAATTAGCCAATATGCTAAAGTGGCATGCTAAGCTGTGCCGTGTCATTGAGTAATTGGTGGTGTGGAATCTATCTTTGGACCATGTGGCAAAAGAAGGATAATGTTCCGTTATGTGGTAATATTAACAAGATAAAAATCATTTTCATGAACCAATGGTAATTCACACGAAGTGTGTGTGGGTGGTAGCCAATTCTGCTTGGGCCTGCTTAGGTCTTTTGTTTTGTTTTTTTGTTTTTAATATTAATACATGTATTATTGCTAGATTTGAGGGGTCATGGTCTTTTTGGTCACCGTCACTGTATATTAGAGTGGAAAACAATTTATTGTTTATGTTCATCAATTACAATACATCATCAATGATTCATTATATATATTGGTAATTATTCAAAGTTGAATAGTATCGTACCGAAACATTTCTAAACATTTGTTGATTCTAGATGAATAGATATTAAAATTTTAGATAAATATTAGATTAATAGATATTAAAATTTATTAATTTAAAAAAATATCAAAAATTAGAAGAAATAATTTTTATGTAGAAATATTATTTTAATTTAATAAAAAATTGCATTAACTCTAAGACTTAATTAATTTAATAAAAAATTGCATTAACTCTAAGACTTAATTGATTATATATAGAAAATAGTTTTTAGAAAATATTAATTGTTAATTATGATAATTTATTTTGAAAAAGAAATAAATCATTATATTTATATAAATAAGAGAATAAAATATTATAAAAATAATATCTTAAAAAATACACTAAAATAGATTTCCTGATAAAAAAAATAAGGAAATAAAAATTATAAAAAATAAATAAAAAATTCTAAATTACCAAAACGGAGACTTAGATGAAATAATTTGGTTAAAATACGTCGTCAGTCATTACCAGAGGGAATGAGTTGGATTCGTTATTCTGTTTTTTATTGGATTAGGTCCAGATCAAACTTAAAATTAAAACCTTCAGTGGCCAATTTCTTTGACTTTGACTTTTTGCATGATTAAACTGACCCATAAATTTCAGCACTTAAATTTTAACATCAAATTATCAAATGGAAGAGTCAGAAATAATTTAATTTCTTGCATCCTTCCCCTTCCCCTAAAAAATTGCATATAAGAAAAATTTTATCATATTTTTACCAACATTACCTATCACAATTATATAATCTCAACCATTAATTTGATAATTAAAGATTAAAATTTTATTAAAATTAATTTTGAAATTTAATATAATGAGATTTCAATCATTCATTTTGAAAGTAACAGTTAAAATTACACAAATATGTTGGATCATATTCATATAAATATGAGAAGGAAGTTTTAACAATCAAAGAAACAGGTGAAATTGTAATAATTTATAATGCAGGAAGGTATTCCATATTAAAGCCCAAAACTTAAGACATCTCTTTCTTTGAATAAGATTATTCAGAAGTCATTTAACTCTAAATGAAGTTGTTCTTTTCAAATATAAACGAATTTATAAGGGTCTTTTTTTTTTTCATATGATCTAATCTTTTTCAATTCAGATGATGGAGAAAAGAAGCAATAAGTGTGATGTATATAACGTTTATAAATCATAATCGTTGACATTGAATCATATCTAAAAAGAATCAGTCAAAATACATAAAACAAAGCAATATATGTTCAAACTTTGAATTCAAACAACATGATAATTGTTACATATATGTTCAAGATAAAACGAAGCATCAAAACATGAAACTTTCTATCTTGCAAGAATGTATAACAGGAGATTTATAATTATAAAATCAGCACACAGAAAATCAAACTTTGAAGTCAAATAGTACGGCAGATAACGTAATTAAAGAAATTAAACTATGTCCCTAATCAACCCTTTACTACCAATATAAATACACTTATATAGCTATGTACCCATTTATCTATCTCATTAATCACTTGTATCAGCGTGTCTATATAATGGCCATGGCAGCTTATAACTACAAAAGCTCTCTCATGGTGACCATCCTCATTATTGGTATGGTATTAACAAGCAATTCAGCTCGATTGACTCATCAAGGAGGTAAACAAATCAACAACCCTAATTATATTTATCTTTTTGGTAAATCTGACTCAGTTAATGTTTAATTAGGAATCTCTAAATCACTTTTCATTAAAATACACATTAATTATTAATAACCCCAAACAAATTAACTAATTACATTGATGGTCACACAATTATACGATCTTTAATTAATCTTTAGTCTTGACATATTGATAATTTGTGTAATTGAAGGTCTGATTGAGGTGCGTTTAAGAGAGGGACCATTTTGTCCTCAGTGCACATGTTGCTCAGCTCCACCACCGGGTTCTTGTTGCAAGTGTTGCACTGCTTCTGTTCAACCTCTTGATAGTCACTGGCCATGATATATAAGACTGATAATAATTATATCTTTAATTTTCAAGTGTTTTTGTTAAGACCTAAATATAGCAAACAATTATAATATGCATAATGAATAATAACATGTCTTGCTTGCTGTCTCTGTTTGTGCAATCTCCTTGAGACAATCAGATGTACAATAATTATATATCTAAAGATGTGTCAATTCCTAATTTTGGTACAACGAATCATGTTTTTGTTTTGAAAAAAGTATATATATATATATATATGCTCTAATTCAGAGGTAGATATGATGGTACAGTATAATGTTATGAATCTTAAAAGAATCACATCCCAAAAATTAGAAAACTCAATTTATATAAATCTTATATTATAATATTTTATTTTTAATATATTATTCATCAAATTACATATTTTAATCAACTAAAATTTTTATATTTTTTTTATAGCTTTTATTTCTATTAATATTGGTTCAGTTTAAATTATTTTATTTTTAAAATTACCAAAAATTTTAATCTGACATAGTCTCCAAAACATTTCTTTTCGAATTTGAAATTATTCACACGATTGGGTTTATTATGATATTAATTATAATAATTTTTGAGATAATCACACTTTAAAAATTAACACAAAGTATTAGATTGCTCAAAATCCATATAACCTTACATTTAAAATTTTATATTTTTAATATAAGTAAATTAATATAAGAATTCACCGAGTCTCATTGGCAACTAAGATATTAACATCCTAAGACGTGCTCAAAATAAGGATTCAAATTTATATTTTAATTTTAAGTTAAAATTTGACACTAGGCCTATTCAAAATTGCGGACTGGATCCAAATTTAAAAATATAAGTCATGTTCATCATAAATTATAATATATAATTCATATATTTATTAATAATATTTTAAATTGTATTAAAAAAATAATTATTTGCTTTTTTTATTAATATATAAAATATTTTATTTAGAATATTTTCATTATTAATTTTAAATAATTTTTAAAACAAAACATTAAAAAATTCATTTTTTCACAAGGGTTGGGCTTGGGCTGATCCATTTAGACCCGCATCCAGCTCGTACCCTCTCCTCTCTCCAACCCTTACTAAAAAATAAATAAATAATTGTATATGTGTATACACTCGAATAATTACAATAATAACATATAAAATTACTTTTTTTTTTTTTAATATTTTTAAAGTACTATTTTAAAAAACCAGTTGAATTTTATTAATTGAATTTCATTTAGAATTTAAACCAGCAATCAATTATGATGGTTAATTTAGCAATTATAAAATTTTTATATTAAAAGAGATATAAAATTTACTAATTTTAATAATTCTAATAAATTCTGTTAATATATTAATTTTCTCAACGAAAATTTAAACAGTATCATTAACTAGACCATGAGAATCACTTGCTATTTTAAGATAACAAATTAAATTGCTCACTTATATTTTTTTTTCCAAAATTATTTATATTTGGATTCTTATTTTCTCTTTTAGTTGCAGGATATAAATTAATTAAAATGATTTGTTGAGTAATTTTACATATGTTAGAGAATTATTGGATGAGTTTGGGAGATAATAGACTTGCAGCATGATGCCAACTACTTGTATAATTATTTATAATGATTATTGAGTTTCTTCCATTGTATTTGTAAATTAATTTTTATGTAAAGATTATTTTAATTCTATTTTATGTTTTATTGAAAATGGTTAACCAAATGGCCAAACTTGTCAATGTCAGCAATACTTGTTTTTTATTTTTTATTTTTTATTTTTTTTAAATGTATTATATGTACAATAACTATTAAAAAAATATTATTGAAAAAAGTAGAAAGACAGAAAAGGTCCCTGCACACAGTTTTATGTGTCATGAAATTTAAATAAGCTTCACCTCTCATCACCTACAAAAAGAAGAAATTATTTCTCATTTTTCAATGATAAACCAACAAAAATTATGACCTCACAATATGTTACCTAAAACAAACAGATATATAGCCTTCACTATCACAAAACTACTAAATAATTATGAATAATTAAGCAGTATTTTATTATATATGGATATGACAATTATTGGCTTAATTAGTAATATATTTATCTAGAATAAACCTTTAGCTCTTTCAAACAATTTATATTAGCTTGATTATTGGCACCAAAGTATTTATCTTGCATTTTCATTAGCCTGCACAAATAAAAATACAAAATGGGCTCTAAAGACTCTCTTAGCCTTCCAGTGATAGATTTCTCTACCCCAGAGCTAAAGCCAGGCTCTTGTACATGGGAATTGGTGAAATCCCAAGTTCAAAAAGCTTCAGAGAAGTATGGTTGCTTCCAAGCTTTGTTCAATAAAATTCCTGAAGAGCTTCAAAAGGAAATGAATGAAGCATTACAAGACCTATTTCAATTGCCTTTAGGAACAAAACTACTTAATGTTTCTGAAAAACCTTTCCATGGTTATCTTGGATCATCTTCAGCAATGTCTTTGTATGAAAGCTTGGGCATAGTTGAACCTGATATTTATGACAAGGTTGAAAGCTTCACTAATGTCCTGTGGCCTCAAGGAAACATAGAACTAAGGTTTGAGTTTCCTTGACATTAAAATGTCATTAATTACTTGTTAATTTCACGATTAATGGATTGGGATTCGAATTATCAATTTCATAGTTCTAGTTTTCTAGTGACGGTTCTAGTACAATTTTTTTTACAGCAAGAATCTCGTTAATTGCATGCTAATTTTATAATTAATTGTTCACTGATTGTGGTTCCAACTAGTAATCTCATAATTCTGAAGGCGATTTTAATATTACTTATTAGTAATTACTTGCTAATGTTATCCTGATTGTTGATTAATTTATTTACTTTTGGATTTCTGAATTTTTGGCAGCAAAATTCTACATTCATTCTCTGAGCCAGTGCTGGAATTAGATCAAATAATAAGGAGGATAATTGTGGAGAGCTTTGGTGTTGAGAAATACTTGCATGAGCATATGAACTCCACATACTATTTTCTCAGGGTAGCCAAATATCAAGCACCTGAAACTACTGAGAAAAAAACAGGGCTAAGGACTCACACTGACAAGAACACAATTAGCATACTGTACCAAAATGAGGTGGATGGGTTAGAGATACAAACAAGAGATGGAGACTGGATTCCTGTGAAGTTTTCACCAAATTCTTTTCTCATCATAATTGGAGAATCTCTCAATGTAAGTCGATTGTTTTCTAGACTGTCCGCATTTAAACTCCTAACCTCTCACACGATCAGATAATTATTTAATCACTAAACTACTAACCTAATAATAAAATTTCAGAATTTATACACATTAAACACTCTTTCCTTGCAACATAGTTAATTAACAATATTGAATGGTAATTAAATCTTGCTTATGATTTATTTGTTAATCAAGAAGCAGAAAAGAATCATATTGAAACAGGGGCAATTGCATTTTTGTAGGCCTGGACAAATGGTCGATTGTATAGCCCATACCATCGCGTTATGATGACTGGAAACAGGGCAAGGTACTCTGCTGCATTCTTTTCAGTACCCAAAGATGGATACATAATAAAGGCCTTAGAAGAGCTGGTGGACGAAGACCATCCCTTGCTATATAAGCCTTTTGATTACAGTGAATATCTTAAGCGCCGGTTTGCGGATGACGGGAAAATAAAATCTGTACCTCCTCTAAAGAATTATTTTGGAGCATGATATATATTCCTCAGGTCAATTCTGATTCAAGGATGCAAATAATTATATTTTTCATTAGGATTCAATTCTTGAGCCTGTACTCATAAGTTATTTTTTAATACAAAAACCAAGCTTGGAAGTGGCGCGACTGAATTTCCAAGAGATTTAATTTCTGTGGACATACAAGTTGGCTCGAAGATCCTTAATTGGAAATAGTAGTAGCGTGAATTGTGGCGTTGGATACTTGTATTTTGAACTTTGTTGGTTTTTTACTTATTTATGATTTGCAATTTATACTCTCCAAGTCTTTCACGCTCTCTTATTGATGTTATATATTTGATTTAACACACAATATCTGACTACGTTAAACTTGATTTTTTCAATTTGTTTATGATTCAAGAACTGGCCTTTGTTTTAATGATAATTGTTTATTATTACTAGTTTTAAAAATGGTGAAATTTTGAATTACGAGTCAATTTATTAAAAAAAAAAAAGCCCAGAAAATTACGTAGGAAGCTTACTCGAATGTGAGAAGAGGTAGCATGCTGGCGTTTTTTCAATACTAATTGTTCAATGGGTTCATCTCATTGGACATTGAAATGAAAAAGAAACCACATAATTTGACCAATGGAGCTATAAAGACTTGATCTGTTGCGAGAAGTCTATAGGTAATTTATCAAGAAACCAATAGCAGCTAATGGAATACTTGCCACAAAAAGATTATTGACTAAACTTCCTCTTTATTTAATTAAAGCTGAATCAATAATTCCAAGTTTTAATTATTAAAATAGTGGAAGTCCTTGCAATATAGACTTATAAGCATTAAAACTTTAGAAGTCTATGAGAACATATGTACAAGAAATTACACAGGAAATTTGCAAATAATAAAAAAACCCATCATAGATATGATAATTCAATATGCAATAACGTGTTTTAAGGGTCCAAGACCCTTGTAAACCTATAAATAAACACATATTGCTAATGCCCAATCAATTTCATCTCTAATCTTTATATTGTAATCATTTCATTAAATAAGTTAATTTTATAGTAATTGAGCTAATGGCAGGAAATTCTTCAAGGTCTATTCTGGTGACTGTGCTAATCCTTGCCATGGTATTATTATCTTTGATTTTACCAGGTGATGCTGGTAGAAATCACCCACACCCACCACCTCCAATGCTGGATCCAGGTAAGCCAAGTCTCTACGTTCTTTTAGGGCTCAAAAAAAATTTTCAAACATGCATCTCGGTTTTAAAATTTCAAAGTTTAGGAGACAATTTCAGTGTCACTAAAGTTGGAAGGAAAAGCTGATTGATTCTAATTTTATAATTATATGTTGATGTGTACCTTATAGGTCTTGGTGGATCAAGGCCCATTTGTCCAGCTTGTGTTTGTTGCGAACCCCCTTCTCCAGGCAAATGCTGCAAATGCACCTGTGCTGCTACTACTGTAACCCACCCTAATAATAAGGCCTCTCCATGATAATGTTTTCCCTATTTTATATATACTTCGGTCGTCAGATCTAAATAGCCAATTAATATAATAAATAAGAGTTTCCCTTTGTTGGCCTAATTGGCTAATGAATCATTGAGTATTACTCGACACAAATTAATTTATGTAATGAACTTATTTGAAATAAAATTAAATTTTAATAAAAAAAAAAGACTATTTACTATTAAATTATATTGCTAACTCTCTGCAATGGTTGAAGGTCTCATTGATTATGTTATTTAATTATCTGTAAGTGTGAAACATGTTATTACAACGTTCTTATATTCAATAATAACGCACTGCGTGAATTTACTTTATATCAGTAGGAGGAAGTTTTATTTAATAATTTCTCTTGGAATAAAAAGGGAAATAAAAGGAAAAATGGTAGGATAAGAACTATTCATTATTTGAAAGTTTAGTAACTTTAGAAAAGAAAGGAAAGAATTAGTTATTCCATCAAACCCCACTTTGTTTTCCATTAGAAATTAAGGAAATAAAAGGCATTTTTTCTTTATTATTAATTGATATCACTTCTTATCTTTTATACATTCAGACATAAAATATTTATTAATCTTCCATTTCTTTTCTTTTTCTATCTCATGTAATAAATATTATCTTTTTCTTTCTCATAATTTTTTTTAAAAAAATTATGCCTTAATAAAATTCTCTTAAAAAAATTAAGTAATTATATTTAGCAAAAATGTTTTAAGTTAAAGATTTTGATTTTTCAATTTAATTAAAAATTTTATGTATTAAAGTTAAATCTTTCCGCTATTTTTTCTTTTAGAATGAAAACAATATGAACTGATTATATTTTAGCTATAGGCATAGACACATGATGGATCGTACGGGATAGCCCAGCTCAATCTCTCAATATATTCAAAAGTCCGACTCAAATATCTGTGGATGACTTTTAGTTTTTTTTTTTTTCCCCTTTTTTTTAATATCTATAAATTTCTCTATTTCATTTTACGATTGATTGAACTAATTATATTTCAATATTCGTGACTATCTCTTATAATATCTATATTTTCTATAGATCGATTTTAAAATCTCATCATAAAATATAAATTTGATTTTAACTATTTTATTTAATTAATATATTTGAAAAAAATATGAATATTTTCAAAGATCCAACAAAATATGAATATTTTGATGATCTAACTTATTCAATTTATAATTTTCTTTACAAATTAAAATGTATAACTACGTTTATCAACCATTTCACATGTGGAGTTAGTAAATTAATTGATAGGAGTTAGTCAAACACAAGAAACCCAATATTATTGGCTAAAGATGAGATAAATATACAAAGTTGATCGCAATTTCTTTTATCCTTTTTAATAATATATATGGAATAAATTTAGTAAATATTCTTTCTCAAAATAAATAAAAAAAATTAAATATATATTACTCTTTATAAAATGTTATTGTGAATTTAGGGAGTCCGTTGAGTTCTTAATAATCATAATAATTTTAAATACTTTAAAAAAATTTATTTTTATATACGAATAGAATATTGAAAAATAGGTGATATATATACCCAGCTATATATATATATATATATATATTTTTCCATAATAAGCTCATCAATTGATACGTTAAAATGTATTGCAATATTAATATCATTTAATTGTAATAAATTACATAAATAAATTTCATTAAGAGTTCATTTAAATAGATAGTCAATTCAAATAATTAGATATATAAATTTAAAATACATTGATTTTTTTTTAATGAAATGTTTAACTAGAAAATTTTATGGGATTGAAAATGGTGAATTAATTACGATCATATTCATTCAAAATCTTGAAAAATCAAATCAAACAATTCAATTCAAACAAAACTGCATCTATATACATATTAATAACATAATGTACCCTAAAAGTCTAAGAACTCAATCCTATATATATGTACTCTCATCCCATATCATATCATCAAATCATAGAATTCAGATATGGCAGCTAAATCTTTCAAGTATGTTTTGGTGACTCTCTTCATCTTTGCAATGGTACTATCACCTATGATTCCTTGTGAAGCAGGCCGGACCCCTAATCATATTCGAGGTAATTAATTAACTACCATATATCATGATAGTTTTTTAATTAATTTTGATCATTCATTCTAATAATTAAATTTGTATCTTTAATTGCAGGTCTCCTTCAAACAGATGAGGGACCCTATTGTCCAGCTTGTGTATGTTGCGAACCTCCAGAGCCAGGTTCCTGCTGCCCATGTTGTTCTACTCCTGTTGATCCATGAAAACGTTTTCACCTTTTTAGGTGTTTGTCAGACGTATACACACAACACAAGTATAGATAATTTATCTGAATATTGAATAATAATAATAAAATATCAATAAAATTATATACAAAAGGAGTGCTTCTCCTTTGATTTGTTATACTTTGTTGATACGTTCGACATGTAATAAATTTTTTAATATATCCTATTGTTAATTCTGTGCATTTTATGTTGGTTCTGCATTTATAAATCACTAGTCGTACGTTTGTATTTTGTGCGAAGTGTATGCTTTGATTATATATATATATTAACTTTTGTTTATCTTGTGAATATGATTCATTAAAATATTTTAATATTTATATATATGAAATATTATTATTATTATTATTATTATTAAATTTAAATATTATCTAATATATGAGCCAAGTCTTTTACTAATAGGTTAATTGAAAGATAATAAAAATGAATTAATTAATTATA
>CANXYC011692748.1:0-10488 GCA_948193065.1 Aleurites moluccanus
CACCTTAGAGTTGTGTTGCAGATTTTGAGTGAGCATCAGCTGTTTGCTAAGCTTTCAAAATGTGAATTTTGGCTTGAAAATGTGAGTTTTCTGGGCCATATTGTAAGCAAAAAAGGGATTAGAGTTGATCCTAAAAAGATTGATGCAATTCTTAGTTGGCCTAGACCCATAAATGTTTCAGAAGTCAGAAGTTTCTTGGGTTTGGCAGGCTACTATAGGAGATTTGTACAAGACTTCTCTAAGATTGCAACTCCTTTGAGCAAGCTCACTCAGAAGAAAGTCAAATTTCTCTAGTTAGATGCATGTGAAGAGAGTTTCCAGAAGTTGAAGATTTGTCTCACCATGGCACCTATGTTAGCTTTGCCGTCGGGTGAAGGAGGATATGCGGTGTATTGCGATGCATCACGAGTGGGGCTTGGTTATGTGCTTATGCAACATGGAAGAGTGATAGCTTATACTTTGAGGCAGTTGAGGAAGCATGAGATGAACTACCCAACCCATGATCTTGAGATGGCTGCAGTAGTGTTTGCATTGAAGATCTGAAGACACTACTTGTATGGTGAGAAGTGTGAGATTTTCACAGATCATAAGAGTTTAAAGTACATATTTCAGTAGAAAGATCTTAATCTTAGGCAAAGAAGATGGGTTGAATTACTTAAGGATTATGACTGTGAAATCTTATATCACCCAGGGAAAGCCAATGTGGTAGCGGATGCATTGAGTAGAAAGTCCTCGGGGAGCTTGTCCCATATTTAAGTGAGCAGAAGGTCCCTAGTGAGCGAAGTGCAGGGATTGCATGATATGGGAATCAGTTGGGAATTGTCAGAGTCAGGGGTGCTTTTGGCAAATTTCCAAGTCAAGCCACTTCTAATTGAGCAAATTAGAAAAGCTCAAGATAGAGACCCTCAATTGGTGAAGATAAAGAATGAAGTGGGATTAGAAAAAGCTCCAGGATTTCTTGTAGTTGATGGCTTGTTAAGGTATGGTAGTAGGCTATGTGTTCCAGCAGTTGATGGGTTGAGAGATATGATTCTTAAGGAAGCATATCATGCCAAGTATAATATGCATCCAGGTGCAACAAAGATGTATCATGATATCAAGAATTCATATTGGTGGAGTGGAATAAAGAAAGATGTTGTTGAATATGTGGCCAAGTGTTTAACTTGTCAGCAAGTCAAGTTTGAGCATCAAAAGCCATCTGGATTACTCCAAGAGTTGCCATTACCGAAATGGAAGTGGTAAAGAGTGACCATGGATTTCGTGGTCGGGTTGCCAAGAACTTCAAGAGGCTATGACTCGATATAGGTCATTATGGATAGATTGACCAAGTCAGCCAATTTCCTACCAGTTAAGACAACCTATGGAGTTTCTCAGTATACCCAGATTTATGTGGATGAGATTGTTAAGCTTCATGGAATACCAGTTTCAATCATATCTGATAGAGGTACTCAATTTACCTCAAGATTTTGGCAGAAATTACAAGAGTGTTTGGGTACTCAGTTTGATTTCAGCACGGCTTTTCATCCACAAACAGATGGGCAATCAGAGAGGACCATCCAAACTCTGGAAGACATGCTAAGGATGTGCATTCTAGACTTTGGAGGAGCTTGGGATGCTCACTTGCCATTGATTGAATTTGCCTACAACAACAGCTATCACTCCATAATTCAAATGTCTCCTTATGAAGTTTTGTATGGAAGGAAGTGTAGATCTCCTTTGTGTTGGGATGAATTTGGAGAGAAGCATATTAAAGGACCGAAATTGATAAGGTATACTTCCGAGAAGGTTCCATTGATTTGAGAAAGATTGAAGACAGCTTTCAGTCGCCAAAAGAGTTTTGCGGATCCGAAGAGAAAGGATCTTCAGTTTTCCATTGGAGATCTTGTATTTCTAAAAATATCTCCAATGAAGGGAGTTCTATGGTTTGGCAAGAAAGGTAAGCTGTCTCCAAGGTTTATTGGGCCTTTTGAGATTTTGAGCAAGGTTAGGGAAGTTTCCTACAAGTTGGCTTTGCCTCCTAGCATGGATAAGGTGCATCCGGTATTTCATGTATCGATGCTTCGGAGATATGTAGCCGATCCTTCCCATGTGTTGCAAGTGCCCGAAGTGGATCTTCAACCGGATTTGTCATATGAAGAAATCCAAATTTCAATTGTAGATTGAATGGTTAAGAAGCTAAGGAGCAAGGAGATACCCATGGTTAAGGTTTTGTGGAGAAACCAAGTTATAGAAGAATGCACATGGGAGAGTGAGCAAAGCATGCAAGAAAGATATCACCATTTATTTCAGATTTGAGGTGGTTTATTATAAATTCGAGGATGAATTTATCTAAAGGGGAAAAAATGTAATATCTGCCATTTTTTTTTTCGTGTTTTATTCATTTTGTAAGTTTGGAGAATTATTTTAATTTTAAATAAGAATAATGAGAATTTCAGGAAATTCTGAATTTTTGATGCTGTAGGATTTTGTGATGATAATTTCATGTTATTAATGGCATAATTTGGTAAAGTATAAAACATAAAAGTTGTGATTTTATGTCTTGACTATAATTCTATAAAATGGTTTGACAAAATTCTGTGTGTGTGATGAGTTGTGTCTATTTGAGCAAGGCTGGTCTGGTTGAGAGTTTCTGTAGGGATGCAGTGGATATTTGAAATTATTGGGAATGACTGAGGCAAAATTAGCTAAAGGTGTGAACATGAAAAATGTTCCTTTATGTGTTCTGAATATGACTGTATAATTTTAGAATTTTTGGATAAGTTCATCTCAGCGGGGAGTGATTTTCCTCAGAGTTGTTCGGTTGGATTTTGGGGCAAAAGTCTGGGTGACCTTTGGAGAGTCACCATGGTCTGTGTGTTAATCCTTTTGATTTGAAATATTGATATATTGTTCTCCTGCATGTTGATTGTAAGTTATAAAAAGAATTAGTAAGTTTGGATATTTGTAGCTCAATGGCGAGCTGGCTAAGTGTGAGATGTCCAGGCAGGGTTTTATTTTAGAGGAATTTTGTTATGGCGAGCCAGCAAAATGAGATGAGCATTTTGCGAAGTGGCAAAATAGCGAAGTGGTGAGGTGAGTTTGCCAAAGTGTCAATTCACGAAGAGGAATTTGGCGAAGAGGATTTGGCGAAGAGGATTTGGCGAAGAGCTTAGGCGAAGAGCTTTGGAGAAGAGGCATTATGCGAAGAGGGAATGTGTAAAGTAGCAGAAGCGAAGAAGCGAAGAAGCGAAGAGGCAAAGAAGCATTGCCGAGGTGGCATATGCGAGGAAGAGTTGCGAGGAGAGTCTGGCGAGGCAGCATATGCGAGGTAGCAAATGAGAACTGGAATGTGCGAGGTAGCATTGCCGGATCAAGTTTGGCGAGCTAGAAGTGCAAGCTAGGAATGCGAAGTGGGAATGGCGAGCTGGCTTAGGCGAGGGAGCTGGGTTGAGGCAGATTGGCGAGCTGGTTGGCGTGTTTCTGGGGCAGTGTTTATTTAAACCCAGCAACCCCCAGTAGCGTTTCATGATTTTTCTCTTCTTCTTCTTTCGTTAATTCAGTCTTTTTCTCATATTTGTTCTATTTTATTTTCTAAGGCATTAATACTTAAATTAATGCATTAGACTTCTAGATTAGTCAATATTAAGGCAGAATCATCAAAATTTGAGCAGTAATCTCAAGAATTTCAGTTTGAAGAAAATAAGGTAAATTTTCTTCCTAAGCTATTTTCTTTGGATTTATTTAAGTCTATGGGTTAGGAAAATTAATATTGGGTATATAGAATTTATTGCTAGTGATCTGAAGCTATTAATGGTAATTAATGTGGGCAAAATCAGTTTGGTGAGACTGCCATGAACAGTAACTCTGAAAATTTAATGCAGAAATTTCTTTAAAGGATAAATAAAATTGTTAATGGGAATCAAGAATAGAGACTCTAAGATAATTAATTAATGGAAAATCATGTTGAATATTATTGATTTGGAGAAACCCTAATTTTGTATATTTGGAAAATTTTTTAGGAGAAGAAATTCGAATTGATTGAGGAGTTATAAGTGGGTAGATTGCTAAGAGGAATTTAAGAGAAATTTGTGTAAGAGGTAAGTATGAACATTCCATTTGATTATTGTTCTTTGAAAACTAAAATGATCAAGTATTCTTATATTTGATTATCCTATTGTATATATATTTATATACTTGTATAATATGAAAGGCTTTGTCAACCTTCTTG
This sequence comes from Aleurites moluccanus, assembly GCA_948193065.1. Lineage (NCBI taxonomy): Eukaryota > Viridiplantae > Streptophyta > Magnoliopsida > Malpighiales > Euphorbiaceae > Aleurites > Aleurites moluccanus. The sequence goes on from CANXYC011692748.1 coordinate 4,208, forward strand.
GATCAAGTCTATATATTTTTTGCTTGTGAAACTGATTTGAACAATGCTATATGATGATGGTCTTGCGACCAATATGTATCCTATGAGATTGAAACCCATGACCCATGGATAGAACGCTCTTCCCAATGAGAGTAAATTCATTGGTCCATTGTGCACTTTGGGAGCGCAGCCGATAGGATTTTTATCGGTATTCCACCTAGAGGGGGCCATGAGCTCTAGGCGCATGCCTGGCCAAGCATGTGTGCACATTATGGTAGCAAGGCTACCGATACGTATGATATGATATGAGATCAGTTATACCAGATGATATTTGACAATGCCATTCTTTGTGGGTATTCTATGTTCTAAATATGAACCATGATTTGAATTTGACATGATTTGATATAGCCAAAATCATTATGAGAACCATGTTTCCTTCAAGCAAAGCTTATGATTTCTTTCATACCTACATATATAATTATTTGTTCATGATCATGATTCGATATTCAGATATTTGATTATGGTGTTCATATCTTGCTGAGTTGAAGGCTCACTCCTCTTATGTGGATTTCAGGTGATAGCATAGCTCGTGAGAGAGCTAATAGAGAGGATCGAGCTTCTTTACTTGCTTATTCTAAGAAGCTTCATTGCAATAATTCTTTTAGGATATTTTATATATTTAATTAATGGTATTATGACACAATATGTAATGGGAGTATACTCTAGAGCTCCGTAGTTTGTTATTCGAGAATACTAGTATATTTTGCTGTATGATTGTTACCTTTTTGGGTACTCTTGTTCCTCAGTGATGTGAGATGTCTCTTTTGATCATTAAGGACCAAGAGAAAGATATGAAATGATAATGGAAAGATAAGATTAATATTTATTTGTATGTATGGACATGATCATGGTATGATAATAAGATTCTGTAAATGATATAATTTGTATGAGATTCATGATTTGTGAGTTCTACGGGTTTATGGTGGCCTTAAGCCTACCCTTGCCCTAGGACCGTCACACCACTGGTGTTGGAGTGTGACATTGTTAAAATGACATAATGAAATCAAAATATAATCCACCAAGTATTTGATCTATAAATTTGTATTATTTGACATATGAGTTCCAAAGAAACCTAAACTTAATTTGATTTATGACCTTTGATTTCATTTCATATGAAAATTCGCATTTGATAATATATTTATTTGATGTTGTTAGCCTTTAATGTGACTTTAATTGTCCTCGAAATGTTGATTGATTTGTTATAATTTTTCATATATTATTATCACTCTACATGAGCCTAATAATATTTTGATCCCCACTATACATTATACCTGACAACTTGATATAACTACCTTCCGATGGGGTAGTGGATGAGAACCATCGGCAATGTGCATATTGAATAAATTTTTAACTCTAGTTAGGAAGAGTCAAATCATAGCCATAAAATTTGATCAGCCTTATGTCATTACACGAGTTTAAGCTACTATAAATGTAGCTAATGAGATATACGAGTACGAGACTCTATATCTGTTATCTTTTATTTTCCTTTATTTTATCTATTCATTGATTTATGAAACCTAGCTTACCATGATTATTATATTGCTACTTGTTACCTTTGTTTTGAACATTTGGTGGATTATTTGTTATTTACCTAGATTTATGCATAATAATGTGTTTATAACTCACTGAGTTGTAAAACTCACCTTTTTAGTGGTTTAATATTTTCAGGTCAAGAGTAGTCGAAACAGTCCCTAAAACTTCCTTGTTCCGCAGAGGAATCGAGTTTTCTTTGACCATGTAATTATCCTATACATTAACATTTTGTGATCTTTAGTAGCTCAATGGTTAAACTAAATTAGTTAATAGTTTATGTGTTTATTATGTAGATAAATGTTGTAAATTAATTAATTAACATGTTATAGATTTTATAATTAAATGTTTAATGTTGGATTGTGATATGAGGAACTTGTGTTGAATTTGATGTTGGATTAACTTATGAGAATTGGTGGTTGATGTGTTCATAGCAGAGGTTCTACGGGTATTGGTAGTGTAGGCAGGTCTCACACTCTAAGACTGTCATGTTTCATTTTTGGGACATGACAAAAGTGGTATCAGAGGTTAGGTTTATAAGTATATTAGATAAACAAATACTATTAGGATATAGGTAAAACCATGGAGCATAAGGTTTTCATTCTGTCATTTACAGTATTTGTTATATATGTGTTTATTCCGCGTTATCCGTTACGTGATAATTTTAATATTTTTCTTATAGTGATTAAAGATGATGCACAAAGATAGACCCTGTGGCAGAGGTCAGGGTAGAGGTAGAGGAAGAGTAGAAATACCTAGAGAGGAACCTGAGATAACTTCTAATGAATCCTTATTTCAGGAAGAAGTAGGGGAACCACCTCAAGTGAGAAGACGAGTATAGGAACTAGGAATAGCAGAACTAGTAGGGGAAGGAAATGTAGAAGCATTATTGAGGGAAATTCAAGATTTAAGGAGGAAAAATGAAGAGTTGAGAAAAGCCAGATAGGAACTCCCACCAGTACAAATTCCCCCACCTGCAACAGTACCTCCACCTATTCAACCTATAATTGCACCGATGGAACCAGTAGTTAGACTGGAAAGGCGATGGGCTATTGATGAGGGAGGTGTGACTATGTTTAATTTTCTGAAGTTGGGGTTACCAAAATTCAGAGGGAAGTCTATTGAAAATTCCAGTGAATTTTTAGAATAGGTAGAGAAGGTAGTTAGTAGATTGCCCTATTTTGATGCAAGGGATATAAAGTTAGTTGTGTTACTGCCGAAAGAAAATGCATGGAGATGGTTTGTTACATATATGGAGAATCAGCTATATAGTGATGCACCCCCAACATGGGAATAATTTCGGAGGGCATTAATGGATGAGTTTTTAACAGAAGGGGTGCGAAGCAGCAGATTGATTCAGTTTGAGCAATTGAGACAAAGGAATATGAGTGTTTCTATGCTGATGAGTTCATACGGTTGAGTAAATATGCCAGTAGAATTACACCTATGGAAGCAAATTTAATTTATAGATTCTGGAGTTGGTTACATGCTTCTCTTCACAGTGCATTGGTTGTTGTGGAATTTACTTCATTGACAAAATTAATTGACAAGGCAATGCAGAGTGAGACAAGATATAATGAAGAAAGTGAACAGAGTAGACAGAGAACAAAAGAAGAGAAAAAACAGTTCTCAGTCCAGACCACTAGAAGCGGGAGTTAGACCCAGTTAGATTCAACCTACGAAGGACAGAGACAGGGACAAATTAGAAATACTGCTGAGTCTACTACATTAGAATTTACATGTGGTACTTCAAGATCATCACCATCAGTATTAAATCTTCTGACATATGCTACTTGTGGTAGAAAACACAGTGGAGAGTGCCGATTATAGACGAATGCTTGCCTTAAATGTGTCCAACAGGGCCATTTTATCAGAAATTGTCCTATATGGGGCGACATACCAACTACCACTGCTGCTTCTCAACCTACAATAGAAATGGGTCGGAACGAGAACAGAGGAGCAAAAGGTAGAGGCAGAGGGCAAAGTCAGAGTTAGAGTACTAAATCAGGCTCCATTAGGACAAGGTTAAGGTAGGGTATTTGTAGTGAATCCATAAGAAGCACAGAAGTCAAACACTGCGGTGATAGGTATGGTTTCTATCCAACATGTTTCGGCACAAGTATTATTTGATTCTGGTGCTACACACTTATTTGTTTCACCATACTTTGTTAATAAATTGGGTAAAGAGAAACAATTAATGTATATACCTTTAGTAATAACCACTAATGTGGGTGAAAGTATAGATGTGTAATATATGTATAGGGGGTGCAAAGTTGAAATTAAGGGTAGAAAATTATTTGTAGACCTTGTTGAATTACCAGTACTGAAACTTGATGTGATTCTAGGTATGGACAAGTTAACAGATCACCATGTTATTATTGACTGTTATGGAAAGAAGATAGAATTTCAACCGGAGGGATAAGATAAATTTGAGTATCAGAGTGATAGATGTGATACTCGAACTAAATTAATATTAGTCATAGGAGTACAACAACTTCTATTGAAGGGTTGTTTGGCGTACCTAGCGAGTGTGATGGATACTAGTGTTGCTGTTAAAGGGATAGATCAAATCCTAATTGTTAATGAGTTCCTTGATGTTTTTCCTGAGGATTTTCCTGGGCTACCGCCATAAAGGGAGATAGAGTTTGAAATAGAAGTTTATTTTGGTATAGATCCTATATCAATATCCCCTACCGAATGGCTTTTTCGGAGTTGAAAGAATTGAAGGTGCAGTTACAAGAATTGTTGGATAAGGAGTTTATTCGTCCAAGTAGTTCACCCTGGGGCGCACCAGTGTTATTTGTGAAGAAGAAAGATGGGTCACTATGGATGTGTATCGATTATTGACAATTAAATAAATTGACCATCAAGAATAAATATTTGTTACCTTGGATAAATGATTTATTTGATTAGTTACAAGGTGCTTGTTATTTCTCCAAAATTGACCTTAGATCGGGATATCATCAGTTGAGAATTCGAAAATAAGATGTGCCAAAGATTGCATTTTGGACCCGATATGATCATTACGAGTTTCTAGTGTTACCATTTGGATTGACCAACCCCCCTACTACATTTATGGATGCGATGAATTGGATGTTTAAGCCTTATTTAGATAAGTTTGTCATTGTGTTTATTGATGATATACTTGTTTATTCTAAGAGTAAAGAGGAGCATGAGGAGCATTTGCGGATCGTGCTTCAGACATTACAGGAACACAAATTATTTGCTAAATTATCAAAGTGTGAATTTTGGCTCACAAAGGTATGTTTTATTAGACACGTGGTGAGTTAGGATGGAATTAAGGTGGATCTGAAGAAAATAGAAGCAGTGGAGGATTGGCCACAGCCTACTAATATTATAGAGGTTCAAAGTTTTCTAGATATGGCTGGATATTATAGGAGATTTGTTAAAGACTTCTCCAAAATAGCAGCTTCACTGACCAAATTGATGCAGAAACAAGAGAAATTTATGTGGATAGACAAATGTGAGAAGAGCTTTCAGACATTAAAGAATTGTCTTACTTCTGCACCTGTGTTAGCATTACCATCCGGGATTGGAGGATTCTTTGCGTATTGCGATGCATCTAGAGTTGGTTTGGGGTGTGTACTAATGCAGAATGGTCGAGTAATTGCATATGTTTCACGACAATTGAAGAAACATGAGTAGAATTATCCAACTCATGACTTAGAGATTGCAGCTGTCGTATTTGCATTGAAGATTTAGAGACATTATTTATATGGGGAGAAATGTGATATATACACAGACCATAAAAGTCTCCAATATATTCTTCAGCAGAAAGATCTAAATTTGCGGCAGAGAAGGTAGTTTGAATTATTAAAAGATTATAACTGTCAGATCCGGTATTACCCAAGTAAAGCTAATGTGGTAGCTAATGCACTGAGTAGAAAATCAATGGGAAGTTTGGCTCACATTGTTAGTTCACGATGACCATTGATAAAGAAAATGAAAGAATTGTTAGACATGAGAGTTAAATTAGAGATGAGTACCCATGATCGAAATCAGACTTTGATAGCCCAATTTGTGATCAAACCACTATTGATTGAAGAAATTAAGGTAGCATAAGATTGAGATCCACAAATGGTGAAGCTAAAAAAAGATGTACAAGTTGGGAAAGCTCCTGAATTCATGGTGGATAATTGTCATGAGCCGTTTTCAAATCGCAATAGTCCTAGGATGTGAGAGATGCCAATGGCGACCGGCACCCGTAGAACCCAGTATCACATGTATAATCTATAAACTACAATTTATTATCTATTTTACTTAGTTACCATCCATTCTGTTATTCTGCAATTCTTTCTGTAATTTAAGGCAATTGGCTGCAACAGTCATTATATCATACCATATACTCATCATATATCATATCATATCATCACATACAGATATAACTATTCATATCCTAGCTAACCCATACATACCCCATGGAGCAGCTAGATTATGAATACCAAAAATAGTACAGAATTCAAATATATACATGAAATGACTGTAGCAGAAATCCTCGGATGACAGACGATGGGATTTTGCAGTATACTCCTCTCCTGAAATGGTTAAACAAGGAAAAGATGAGTATATAAGATACTCAGTGAATCTATATGCATCACAAGTCAAAATAGGATGGAACAATGATATATATATGATTAAGGAACAATGGAACAGTATCAATCATGTTGGTTTATAGAATCAGTATCAGAAAT
>CANXYC011693090.1:0-23262 GCA_948193065.1 Aleurites moluccanus
CTTTCTTGGCATAGAAGTAGTACAATCAGATAATGGGATCTTTGTTTGTCAAAAGAAATATGTGGGAGATGTTTTAGACAGGTTCAAAATGAAGGATTGTAATCCTGTAAGCACTCCAGTTGAAGTTGGCTTCAAGCTCCACAAAGATTATGAAGGGAAGAAGGTTGATAGCACACTTTACAAACAAATTGTGGGAGTTTGATGTATTTAACTGCAATAAGACCAGATATAATGTATTCTGTGAGTTTAATCAGTAGATATATGGAAAATCCTACTAAAATGCATTTATTGGCAGCAAAGAGAATCCTTCACTACTTGCAAGGAACAAGAGACTTTGGGATATTTTACAAGAAGGGTGTGAAATCTAATTTATTTGGATTTGCTGATAGTGATTATGCAGGAGATCAAGATGACAGGAGGAGCACATTAGGACAGGCTTTTATATTGGGCACAGGTGCTATTTCATGGGCATCAAAGAAGCAACCGATTGTCACTTTATCAAACACAGAAGCTAAATTTGTTGCTACTACATCTTATGCTTGCCAAGCTATTTGGCTAAGAAGAGTTCTTGAGGAGCTGCACTTTAAGCAATCAAGAGCTACTGTGATTTTTTGTGATAACATTTCAGCAATTAAGCTCTCTAAAAATCATGTTCTACATAGAAGAAGCAAGCACATCGATGTAAAGTTTTATTTCTTGAGATATCTTAACAATGATGGAACTATTGAGCTAGTCTACTGTAGAAGTAAAGACCAGGTTGCAAATATCTTCACTAAGGCTCTCAAGATGGAATCATTCACAAAACTCAGAGGATTGCTTGGAGTCTGCTCGATGAAGACAGTCAAAACTTTAAACTGAATGTTAGCAAACATCAGTTTAAGGGGGGAACTGTTGGTATTTTCTGTGCACATGTTTGAATTTGTTGGTCAAATAAATTACTGAGTTGTCCTGTTTTTAAGGTGCTCTATCTGTTGAGGTGTCATAGTCTAAAGGGTTGTTGTTACACCTGTTGAGTTAGTGGTTTTTTTTTTTTGGTAGCTATTTTTATGCTTTATCGTTGCTGTAAAGCCTATAAAGTGCTTGAGTCAGTTGTCTTTTTTTTTTTTTTTTTTTAATTCAGAAAATAAGAAGCCTTTCCATTGTGGGTTTTTTCTTTGTGTGCCTTCTTTATGCATTGGTCTCTAATTTGTATCAAGCTGAAACAAAAAAATCCCAGCCAAAGAACCACCAAATTTGAAGACAGAATTCGCAGAAATTTTACCAAGAATGCAATTTTGTTCTCCTTCTACCGCTCTCTCTCTCCCCCTCTCCCACTAATATTGAGTCTATCCCAACAAAGAAACCCAAAGTGAGTTTTGAAACAGAAAAATCCATCAACATTAGAGTAAACACTCATTTACCCATATCAACTTTATTAATACTTAATACATATCAATCAAACAACATCCCAAATGAACATTTGAATCCAAGTCCAAATCTATAAACCCATGAAACTCCCTTCCATAATCCCGTTTCCGCTATCATCATTAAACAAAAGCATAATACTTTGCATTGCAACAACTCCTATTTCACTCAAGCATTTCATCAAACAGTTGCAAATATTTTGTTCATATGTTTACAATACATGGATATAAGAGAATTGACAACAATAGTATATATAAAAAAAAACATCAATTCCCCTTTCCATGAATCAATTTCCATGTATCCAAAACAAACTCAAGTTCAAGCGAGTTAAAAACAAGTTAGGAGTCAGTTGGGACACCAAAAATAGTATAAATGAATATAATTTTTGCGGGCGAAAAGGGATTTTGAGAGAAACCTAGAGTGAAAATTTAAGTGTGGCATTGTTTGGTGAGATTGAGAGAGTTCTTAGAAATGGATACCTAAACTCGAACCCGTTTCAACTCCTGCTTCTCGTTCTACTCGTAACCCAGACCCGATTTTCAGCCTTGACTTAGGTCCTCGATGGCAGATGATAATGTTGGAGTTGGAGATGGTAGCGGAGGAGAGAGAAATATTGAGAGAGAAAGGAAGCAAAAGGTGAGGGAAGAAAATAGATGAATTTGAAAAAGAGGAGAAATGAAAGCCAAAGGAGGGTTGAGGGGGGCTGCTATGTATTTTTACACAGCAGTCCTTCATGTGTCCAATTTTAGGTACCTAAAAATTTTTATAAAAATTATAATTTGATAGTGTTTCATATAATGAATTCAATGATGTATTTTTTATGCTAAATAAAAATCAAATGGATAGAAAAAAATATATTATAAATTTTGTGTATTATATTTAACGGTCTAGATTTAATATATTTATAATATATTTTTAGCTGTCCATTTGATTTTTATTTAACATAAAAAATATATCATTGACTTCATTATATAAAACACTATCAAATTATAATTTTTATAAAATTTTATAAAAATTTTTAGATAACTAAAATTAAACACATGATAGATTACTGTGTGAAAATGCATTGCAAAGATAATTGAAACAAAGAAATCTAGAGAGAGGGAGAAACAATGGGCGAGGTAGAAGAAGAAGGCGTGATATTGGGTCTGGCTTTATTTTTAAATTTTTTTTTTTTTTAATTTTCTTAATCAATACTATCAGTGTATTTTTAAATTCTTCACGCGATTTTAACACACGTGTAATGCACTTTCGTGAACCACATAAAAAAGCCTTCATAACTCTCTTTCTCTCTCGTCTCTCTTTTTGTTCATCGGGTAAGAGTTCTCAGTTTCTCTCTCTCTATATATCTTTTCATCCGTTCATATAAATATAATCCTAAATATGATAAATTGTTTTCAGCTTTCTTTTGAAGATACGAGGCTCAATTAATCTTCATGGTCGGAAAATTTTTCGGCAACGGAAACAGATTTCTTAATAAAAGAGGGCGCTCGTTTCGCTGCCATGATCGGTGTATTATTTAAGCTCTGTTTTTAATTCAATTAGGTTAGGGTTTTATCCCTTCAGAGAAGCTCTAAATTCTGTTGTATTCTGTTCGTATAGTCATATATATATATATATATGTAGTGCAATTGAATTTAGGGTTTAGCTTTCTCCGATTTTAGATTTTGTGATATGGTCCCAATTCATTGTAGCTCTTCGCCCTGTAATGTACAATCAATAATTATTGTTTCATTCTTGCTTTTTTTTTTTTTTTTTTAAATTATTTATTCCTTTTTTTAATATTTGTTGAAGATATTATCATCAATAAATTTTGTGCTTGACATTCCCATATACAAAAAATAAGAAAAAAAGATAAAAAAGAAAAAACAAGAGAATAATAAAATGTTTTGACAACAAATACAAATGGGGAGTCCAGGGTTGAGGACTCGAAATAATAGGCAGCAGCAACAACAACAACGATTAGGCATTACAGAACCCATTTCCTTGGGTGGACCAACAGAGTATGATGTGATAAAGACTCGAGAACTTGAAAAGGTTTATTTGTGGTTTTGTTTATTGTTTTGTCTTTAATTTTGTCGCAAGTAGTTTTTTGAATGCTTAATTTTAGCTTATGTTGGAATGTACAGGTTTTGCAAAATGTGGGTCTGTATGAGAGCCAGGAGGAGGCTGTGAGTAGAGAGGAAGTTCTTGGGAGACTAGACCAGGTTGAAATTTATTCCCTTGGCACTCATAATTTTAAGAAAGCATGTTTTGTATTTCCTTTTCCCCCCTTAATTTGTGATTGTTTGTTGATTTGACTGTATTTTCTTAAGGATTGAGTACATTTATTAAATTCTTTCTGCTGATTAATGTATTTGTCGTATTGATGATATCAAATGTAATAGATTGTGAAGAATTGGGTCAAAGTGATTAGCCGTAAAAAGGGGTTGAATGAGCAACTAGTGCAAGAAGCAAATGCCAAAATTTTCACCTCTGGTTCTTATCGGCTAGGGGTATGTCTCTAATCTTATCTTTTTATTCTGAATAATAGGGGGTTTCCTTCTTGGTGATTGGCTTTTCCATCTACATGCTTTTTGTAGCTCGGAAATTGAAGGGTAGAAAGGAAGGAATAAATAAATTGTCATCCAGTTCTCCACTCTGACTAACTGATCTGTTACTTTCGTTTGTGTATTTGGCTATACTTATGCAACTCTTCTCTGCATGCCAGCTGGTTGTGCAACATTTGAGTGATATTCTTGGTTTTTTATTTTATTTTATGGCCTTTTCCATCCTCCAGTTCAGGAGAAGGTGAACTTCCATGTGGCTTATTTTTTGAGATATGTGTTATTTCAATCATTTAGAAGTTCTCTGTTTTTAAAAGGTAATTGCAATGCAAAGTATAGTATTGTGAGAGGTGATGGCATATCCAGGGAACTTGCTGTGGATCCTTAGCTGGATTCGATATTTATGGTCATTCTCTAACAGTATGCACAATGTAAAGCTACCATAAGCTATTCGTCTACATTTGACTTTTTGCAGTTGAGCTTTTGGTGTGTGGATTACTATAACTGCAGGAGGTTTTCCTCCCAGATCATAAATGATATTATTAGTTAAATTTTTGGTAAATGTGGGATTAAATTCTTTGATTTCTTTGCTGTTTTTTAGGTGAGGTGACGGGTTCTCTTATGAATTTATTTAGAATGGATGAAAGAAGCATTTTTTTGGTTTAAGAAGCTAGTAACTATTTCTCATGTTAAAGAAATTGAATAAAGATGTAGATTAGAAGGAGAAAGAGGAAAACAAAACGAGGGTAGAAATCCTTAATCATTAAATGTACTTGCAGATTTTTACTTGTTTGTGGTTGTGTGTGTGTGTGTGTGTGTGTGTGTAACTTGCTATAACACTGCATCATGAAGAGCTATGTATATATGTATTTTGGTGCATCTACTTTGGACATGAAGAAGAACTACAAATGAGAATCAGAATAAAAAAATTGGAAGGAACAAATAAGAATTGTAAAACACGGGGGAGAAGGGAGGAATACACTATGCCATTTTATAAAATTTAATAGCGTAATGTTACATTTTCACTTTTTATTTCCCTGTCTGTATCCTTGTCTCTGTTTTTTACTGTTTGTTATACTGTGTGCTTCTATTGATATCCTATAACATAACATGTTAGGATGGCAGAAAGGATTTTAAGATTGATGGTTTAGCAGCAAGTTGTTAGGCATGTTGTTGTTGATTTACGCTATAAATCTCTTCTATGATGAATAGTTTATGGTCTTACATCATTTTGCATTTTCACTTATTTTTCACATAGTGCATGGTTTATTTGAGTCTTTTCCTAGTTAATATGCTGATTTCTCTGTAACTAATTTAGCATTTATGGTTTACCAGATGTATAAACTATAGACTAAGTTTCTTGTTATGTACTTTTCAACATTATGTGCCACTTATAAAAAGTATGGTGTGGGTGGTAGTCATCATGCATATCAAGATCCATAATATAATAGGAAGAGAATAACTGTTCGTCCAAATCATATGTTATTTTTTAAAAATATATCATAACCCAGGGAAAATAAATGCTATGCTGTTTGTCTATTTATTCAAAAAATCTTGGGAACTGAACAGAGATTATTCCTAATTTATTGTGGTCATACTCAGACTTATGTTTTCAAATATTTTGCTGCTGTACTTGTTTTTATTTAGTCCTGTATCAAACATCACTCTCTCTTCTTCAGGTGCATGGTCCTGGTGCAGATATAGACACTCTTTGCGTAGGACCTAGACATGCAACACGAGAAGTGCGAACAGCTCTTGCCTGTTTATGGTGCAGAAAATTTTAATTTATGTTTTAGTGATTCTTAATGAATTAACAATTGGTATATTGTTGGTTGCAGGAAGATTTTTTTGGTGAGCTATACAGAATGCTTTTGGAGATTCCTGAAGTGACAGAGTTGCATCCTGTGCCTGATGCACATGTTCCAGTAATGAAATTCAAGTTTAAGGGTGTTTCTATAGATCTTCTCTATGCAAAGTTGCCCCTTTGGGTGATTCCTGAAGTAAGTCTGGGTTTGACCTATCATCCATCTTTTATTTGCATTATACGTTGAAAATGGTCCTCTTTTTCTTATTAAACATGCTTTATTTTCTTTCACTCAATCGATTCTAAAGTCTTGATGTAAATTGATGACATGCTTGACTTGCTGGTGTTTTTCTTGGATGATAATACATCACATTTTATGTGCATTGGGTGAAGTGGTTTTCTTTTTCATGAAGTGCTAGATAATTTGTTTTTATTTGTTTTATAACTTTGTTCTTGTCTTTTGCTCTCTTCCTTTCCAAAAGCTGTCTTTGCTTCTCAAAGAGTGGGTAAGAGGGAAGGGTAGAAAAATCATGGGTAGTCATGAATTAAAAAAAAAAATAGCATCTTCACAGTTTTGTGTCAATCTGTCAGAGAATTTCCGCTTGCAATTATAAAAAAAGAAAAAAGGAAGAGATTGGTAGTCAGGTTTGTGCTTTATGAGAGAGTGCTTAGCTTACTGCTGTTGTTGAGTGGAATATTTTAGTTGAAAGCATAAAGGTTTTGCAATACTATTTTATAGTGGACTGATCATAAGCCACTTGCGTGCATCTCTTACTAATTTGGAATTTGTGTTTTAACATGATAATTTGTTACAGGATTTAGATATTTCACAGGACTCGATACTTCAAAATGCAGATGAACAAACCGTCCGCAGTCTTAATGGTTGCAGAGTTACTGACCAGATTCTGCATTTGGTACCAAATATCCAGGTTTGGCGTTGCTTTATATTTACATTTTTTTTTTTTAAATTATTGAATCTATCAAACTTATTGTCTCTAATTGTGTTCTTTCCTGAGGTGAAGAATTTCCGCACAACATTGCGATGCATGAGGTTTTGGGCCAAGTGCCGTGGTGTTTATTCAAATGTATGATACTATTTTCTGATGTTGATTGTAACGCTATGGTTACCATTTTCTATCATGTTCTCCAAATTGGTTGCATGTTGCTTATGTTCAGGTTGCAGGGTTTCTTGGTGGTATAAATTGGGCATTGCTTGTTGCTCGTATTTGCCAGCTATTTCCCAACGCGCTCCCCAATATGCTAGTTTCTCCGTTCTTCAGGGTATATACTCAGTGGCGCTGGCCAAATCCAGTCATGCTCTGTTCCATCGAAGAAGGAAGTCTTGGTCTTCAGGTTTGGGATCCCAGAAGAAATCTGAAGGATAGGTTTCACTTGATGCCTATAATTACTCCTGCTTATCCTTCCATGAATTCTAGCTACAATGTGTCAGTGAGCACTTTGCACATAATGTCAGAAGAATTTCAGAGGGGGAATGATATTTGTGAGGTATGATTTTGTGATTCATGAGATAACTTGTTTCTTCCTTGCAAAGTAAATAATTATGGAGATATATTTTCAAGAATTATTTTTTTGAAACATTTTTAAGAAATATATTTTGCTATTTTTTTCCATATTTCCAGTGATGATTTAATTTTTAGGGCTCGGTTTCAATTTTTGTAATTGTGTTTTTAAAATCATTATCTGTATTAACTAGGTAGTTATATTCTCTCCAGTTGAACAAATTAGAGTATTAGTTATTTGCTTTTATCGTTCTTCATTATTACTGAAGTCTAAAGAGAGATTTTTTAAAAAAAATTTGTGAAAGCAGACAACACTTTTAGTCAATTTGTTTATCTTGGTTTTATGTTTTTTATGGCTCATCTAAGGCATTGTCACATTATTGTGTTCATCATTGTCATCATTTGCATGAATTTCATGGTTTCTAGTGCTTGCAGGCTATGGAGGAAAACAAGGCTGATTGGGATACCCTTTTTGAGCCTTTTTCCTTCTTTGAAGCATACAAGAATTACCTGCAGATAGATATCAATGCAGGAAATGAAGATGATTTACGGAACTGGGAAGGGTGGGTCAAATCTCGTCTCCGCCAGCTTACATTGAAGGTGGACCTCCTTATCCTTTACCCCCCCTTTATTTGGCCATTTTCATCTCTCTCTCTATATATCTATCTTTTGGTGCACAGACACATGAGATCTCTCTGTTCCTTTGTCTATTGCGATACTTATTTCAGTTTATTTCCAATCTAGATTGAGAGGGGCACACACAACATGCTTCAATGCCATCCACACACCAGAGAATTTGTAGACAAATCTAGACCTCTACACTGTTCTTACTTTATGGGTTTGCAACGTAAACAAGGGGTTCCCATAAATGAAGGAGAACAATTTGATATAAGGTTAACTGTTGAGGAATTTAAGCACTCTGTCAACATGTATACCTCACGGAAGCCTGGAATGGAGATCTATGTAACCCATGTAAAACGTAGGAACATACCTAGCTTTGTTTTTCCTGGTGGTGTTCGTCCTTCTCGTCCATCAAAAGCAACTTGGGATAGTAAGCAAATTTCGGGTGAAAAGTCTTTTGAAAGAAAAGGAGTTTCAGATGGATTGGATGATGGAAGGAAGAGAAAGCGAATTGATGATACTGTTGCAAATACCATGAAAAGTGCAAAGTTCTTTGCTGCTGCTGCTCCTTTAACCGAGGACGTTAATGAGGGAAACCCTTCTGTTGGCAATGTTTATGTGGGAGGTGTTACCGGAAGTTCAATTGGGATAGGGGAAACAAGGGAAGAAAAAACAGAGAATAATGTAACAGATGGCGCAAAAAATTCAAATACTTTAGCAGGGATTCTTGCTCAAAATGGTGATCTTAATCCACAAAGTAAAGATTTGTGTGCCACCAATGATCCTGCATGCTCTAAGGAGGCTGAGAAGCTGGCAATTGAGACAATAATATCTGGTTCTTATGTTACTAACCAAGCTTTATCCCAAGAACTTGATGAGCTTGAGGATGATTTTGAATACAGAAATCAGGTCAAAGATTTAGGGGATAATACAAAAGATAGCTCAATGGAATCTTCATCGGTAAATACAGGAGAAAAAATATTGGTAAATGCACCTGTAGCTGCACCAGTAGTATCCATTAATGGAGCTGGTCTGTCCACTTCAGTCTCTCCTAACGGTGGCTTGGAGGAGCTTGAGGTCATTTCTGCTCTGTTTGAGTTTCAAATCACTGCTTTACTAGTCTCCTATGTCAGATTTTATTTTATTTTTTAGGTTGGGTGCATAACTTGCATTTACTTTTGTGCTGTTTCTCATTCACTTTGTCACACATTTCCTGTTTGCTTCATCTGAGGAAAAAGAAGAAACTTAAAGATTATACCATTGCGATTTGGGAACAAGGATGTTTTGTTTGTGGTTGACAGTAGAGTTTGCTGGTGCAACTAGTATTTTGTACATTTCATGGACTTTTTTTTGAGATTGATTGCCAATAGGATACTGCTTACATACATGATTGGCACCTGCATTGGCGTGTCTATCGATATTAACTGTATACCTACAGTTGCAAGGGACAAAGGATCTGAATCTGATTCATCGCTCTTGTGCAATAGTCAATTGTTATGGGATTAGAAAAAAGAAGATAGTTTTAACATTTGCAGAAAATATTCTGGATGGTTCATGATATTGTTAGATTCAATTTCAAAATCAATCCTCACCTAATACGAATAGGTTGTACCCTGATTTGAAGTTTATTAATTTTGTGTTACATAGCTTTATATTCATCTATATTTGCGATAACTTGTGTGGCCATAAAGTTGACAGCGATATTGTTTTTTTGTTCGTGGGTTTTTAAGCCTGTTGAACTTCTGGCAAGATTGCCTAATGGGATTTCTTCTGCTGCACCTGTTGCACCACGGAAGCCACTTATAAGGTAATTTGCATTGCAATATTGCTGATAAAGATGATATCAAAATTCTGTTGCAATAATAAAAATTGGTAGTTTAATTTTAATTTTTAGGGAGGTATTCATTTCGATAAATGTTTATTATTATTATTATTATTTTTATCCTCGATCGCTTCATTATCATGTTGTTTTCAAGGCACCTGGATTTATCTTTGTTTTCCCTTGTACTGGCAGGTTAAGCTTCACTTCTTTAGGTAAAGCCAGTGGCAAAAGCACATGAAGAGATGTCAGCTGGAGCCAAGTTAGCGCCAGGGATTTTCTAGCCTTTTTGTATGTATTGAAAAAAAAAAAAAAAACCACGTAAAAATAAGGAAGAGAAAGAAAAGAAAAAGAAAAAGAAAATTTCTCCTACTTTTGTAACATTAGCATTAGTACCCTATAGTTAATAAAATCTTGAATTTGGAAACGTCCCTTTTCTTGTCTACGTGGAAAATATGGATCATTCTCCATGAATTGCTTCATTTTTTTTTTTATTTTTTTTTATTTTTTATTTTTACAAAAGGTTAAAAGAAAAAAAAGTAGAAAAAACACCGGTCCATTTTATTTGGTCTGGTAATGTATTTGTCAGTCACTTCCGAACTTGGCATCAGGAAAATAAAAATAAATAAATAATTATGGTTTTGATTTTGGCATGGGAAAATTTATTAATGTAGAAATGTAATAAAACAGTTCACATGTTAAAGCATCATAAATTATAGTAATGCTATGGAAAATTTAAGTGTAAAAACTTATTTTATTATATACCTAACTAATATAACCCAATTAATTCAATATAATTATTGCTTTTTTTTCTCTGAAAAAATAATAATATCATTTTTCTTCATATGTTATATCATTGAATTGATATACACATTCAATATAAATAAATTTTTTTTATAATGCTAATCTGCATAAGTGTTCATAATTTAATTTAGTCGATATATAATGAATAATTTTAATTAAATCAATTATATTAATTTATAAATTATCTAAATCTTTTTCAAATAAAATAAGAGTAAAAATATCCAAATCAATATTCTTAAGTTTTGACTTGAATAATCGATGTGGTTGATTTAAAGTATAAGATAAAAATATTAAAAAATAAATAAAAAATAAATACTATATAAATTAAAATATTTTTATAAAATTAAATTATATTTCAAATATAATGATGAAAAATTAAATTAAAATAATTATATTTTAAATAAATAAAAAATTTAAATTATGCAATAGAAATCAACTTAAAAAATAAAAAAAAAAAATCAAAATTTAATATAAATAAAAAATTTCTATAAAATTAAAATTTAGATACCCAAAAATTAAAATATATAATTTTAGTACATTTCAATTCGGTTTGATTTTACTCAATTTTTGTTATATTCAAACAATAATCAATTTAAAAATATTAGTTTAATTATCTTTTAAAATTAATTTAAATCACATTACTAATAAAATTATAATTTTTAATTTGAATTAAATTAGATTAATTTAATTTAATTAATTTGATTAATTTTTATGCAACACTCTAGAGAGAGAGAGAGAGAGAGAGAGAGAGAGAGAGAGAGAGATAGAGAGATTTTGATAGTAAAAGAGGATGTTTGATGAGTGGTTTAAAAATTAAAAATAGGTGATAATCAAAGACGAATATCAATTTTTTTTTCTAGGTTAAAAAAAGACAACTATCTATTAAGGTAGCATTATTTAGAACATAAGCCACAAAGATGTGACATATATATTCATAATTTATTTCACTATCTGTTCCTTTTGGGATAAGTGAATTTATTGAACATTTACTATATTTATGTGTTAATAATAGGCTAGTGTATTTCGTAAATGCATCATCATCATGCCTTAATATCTTATTATAAGAGGGAATAATTTTACTTTATCCATTAAGAAATTAAGATTAAACTTAGATTAATTAAATTTTATTAATTATTGAATCAAATAATATTATATAATTAAAATAAATTAATAATTTTTTTGTATTTTTTAATCTATTTTCATTTCTCATCTCTTCTCCTTCTTAATTTCTTTCTAAAATTTATTTTTTTATAAAATTATGAATTAGTCATTATTGGATTAGATTTTTAAATGTAAAAGAAGAATCATGCTTACAAATTTATTTTCTATCCTGCCGTCCATATTGAATTGTAATATTTAATTTAAAATTATATTAATATTTATTTGTATCTTTCTTAGGAAAAAAAATTATATTTACATAAATTAAATTCCAATCTTAATTTAACCTAAATAAAATATAAGTTTTAACAAATATTATAAGGGTAGTCAAATAATTATTTCAAATAAAATATAATTATAAAAAAATTATGCTAGAGAAATATAATTTCGTTACAATCTCTATAAATTAAAATCTTCACTTTTTCGCTTATTTATTTTATTTTAAAATTTATTTATTTAATATTATTTAAATTTTTAATTTTTAACCAAATACTTTTACCGCATTCCTTATAAAAACGTAAAATATATAAGCACTTTTAAATAAACAAAGGGAAAGGAGAGTGTGAATTAGGAGCAAGCCCCGCCAATATTCTCCCAAAATCAACAGTGGATAATCTTTCTTAACTAAAAAAAACCATGTCCATCACCAACACACCCGATGGTACAGACACAATCCAAATCTTCCACTTTCATCCTTGTGGAGTATTGTTAACAAGTAAGAATGGTGACCAGTAAATTAAATTAAATTACTGAAACTTTAAATTAACAAGTAAGAACAACCTGAGAAAAATTTATTGTTAGTTACTCGCTTAGAGTTTAAAAGAACTATGGTGATGCAGGGGCAATTTAGTTGCTTTAAAGTGTTTGCATGGTGACCAGAGGACGCCAATAGTTGCTTTTATGTTGGCTATTTAAAAACATTATTTGTTCAAAACTATGGTGCTCCTGTATCAATAATCCAAGAATCAACATCATAATAATCAAGCAAGCTCAAAGCATAAGATAGAGTTTGACCTGCAAAGTTAACCATTCCGCCAATACTCTCATTTGCAGTACCCTTTCCTTTGATATATTTCAAAACCTCCTGCTGAATCACATTTGTCAAAGAACTCCAGTAATCAGAATTAGCATCCTTCTGTTGTGACTCTTCAGAACCTTCAAAAGGTGTATCATACACATTGCCTGCAAACCTAATTCTGTTTTTAACTCTATCATTGTATTCCTTGTACCAATCAGGAAACCCATGAAGTTTGAAACAAGATTCTCTATCATGCCCATCTCTATTACAATAATCACAAAATCTGTTTTTCTTATCCATTTCTCTTTTCTTATAATTGTTTCTGTCATTATTAGTTCCTCTATCAGTAGCACTTTCAAAGCTTTGGTGCACTTGCCTTTGTTTCTCAACCCTTAAAACCATAGCATATGCTTTGTAAACACTAGGAAAGGGATCCATAAGCAAAATCTGATTTCTGACATAATCAAAAGTATCATTCAGTCACATAAGAAACTGAATGAAGTGATTTTGAGAATTAATATCTGCAATCATCTTAGATGCACCACAAGTACAAGAAGGCAAAGGTGCTAAGCATGTTAATTCATCCCATGGCCTCTTTAAATTGGCAAAGTATTGAGCCACAGACAGATTACCTTGAGAAATAGAATTAATTTCTCTTTGTATTTGATAAAGCATTAGACTGTTGCTTTCTCCATACCTTTCTGCTAATTCTTCCCAAAGCTCTTTAGCATTTGTGGTGGACAAAAAAGATTCCACAAGATCTTTAGAAATTGAATTCAAGATCCACGAAGTTACCGTACAATCCACTCTTATCCATTGTTCATATTCAGTAGATGTTTCATCAGGCATAGGACATTTGCCATTGATGAAACATAACTTCAATTTAGCACCTAATGCAATTTTCATGGATCGACTCCATGGAAGGTAGTTAGAACCAGCCAGGGGCGTAGTAACAAGTAACATACCAGGATGATCTGATCCTTGCAACTGGAATGGATTTCCATTATTTAATTCTCGATTAGCATTAGACTGAGAAGTTTCAGAAGTTCCTCGATTTCAACCATTTTCTTCAATTAATTCGTCAATTACTAAATCTCAGTAGCAGAAAACAGTAATCACAGTAGTAGAAAGTAGCAAGAATTACAGGTTACGATTTACAATCAATTAAAGAAGAACAGATAGGATCACAACTCTGATACCATGTTCAAAACTATGAATAAACCCTAATTACAGAGAATAGTAATCAGATAGAAGAGATAAAACAAGAATTAGAACTTTGTAGAAGAATGAACTACTTTACTTAGAAGCTAAATTGTCTATTTATTTACAAGTAAGATGGAAACAAAAAGAAAAGCTAACTACCTATGCTGAGCTGGCAAAATTGTTTTAACAAACTCATAACAACTCTAACAACTATTTAAACAATGAAAGACTGGTTCATTTTTGAAGTGGTAGTAAGGGCTAAAAACTCTAGTCCATCATTGGGGGTATTAATTTAAGGTTGTAGGTTCATTTTGTTTCAATAGCAGTTGGGCCTTATATATCGTGGCATTATTCTAATTAAATTTTACAGGAATTTATACTGTCTACGAATTTCTATATTTTTTTTAAGCTTTTTTCTTTCATTTTTAATCTTTTAATATTTTAAAAATATGACTTTTCATTTTTATTTTATTCATATTTATAATTTTTTTTTGTCGCATTTTATTTTCTTTATATTTTCGTATGTTTTAATTGTTTCTGTTATTCACTTGTTACTTTAAACAAAATTATATTATTCTTTGGTTAAAAGGTAAAAGAGTAATGATGTAATTGGAAGCACAATGTCTATAATAATTTTTCCTCTCTATTCAAAGAATTCATGTTTCAGTGTTTGCAAATGATTTTTCCTCTCTTTTTAAAGAATTCATATTTCTTCCTCTCTTTATATTTTATTTTGTCCTAATTTTCTTTGCAAAAACTACTTTTAACTCTCATCTCTCCTTCAATTGAAAATATGCATCTTTAACTAAAAATAAAATAAGAATTTCTTTTCTCTATTTTTCACATTTTTCTCTCCATTTTTCATATTTTCTCTACAAAAACCCATTCATCCTTAACAATTAGATTTGATTTTCTTGATAATTACAATAATACTATCAAACAAGAAATTCAACAACTTGACTTTCTAATTTTTCTTATAGATTTATAGTGTCTCATATATTTTTTCTCTTTCTTTTGAATCCAAACAAGCTTTGATTATTAATTTATTGTCTAACTTTTCGGATACTCTTGTCCTAACTCCATATGATACTTTCCTCTGTTTCAAGATGAAAATCCTCCACTTGAGTCTTTCAGGTATTGTTTCTTATTTGTTTTTTGGTTATTGTAAAAAACTGATGCTATTTGGTTGTATTTGTTGGAAAAAAAAAAGGCCCCTTATTTGTTGGTTGGTTTTGATTTTGGTTGTTTTTGTGCTAATTTTTAGTATATTTTTTTATTTTTATAGTATATGTTTGTTGTATGTTATTTTTTATTAGTTATTTTATTTTTTATATGTTTGGTTGATTTTAATTATATGTTTGATTGATTTTAGATATATGTTACAGTATATATTAATACGCCTTGAGTCATTGGTAAGTTAATATAACTTTTTTATTTTTTTTTTATAATCTTGAATTTAAATTATTAATTGAGATTGATTCTGTTGTCAAAATAATTATTGTTTTAAAGCAAATTAAGATTATTTTTGTCATAGTTATTTTTTATTAATTGTTTTATTTTTGTTATATGTTTAGTTGATTTTAATTATATATTTAGTTGACTTTAATTATATATTTGGTTGATTTTAGATATATGTTATTATACTTTGAAGTGTATGTTTTTACTATGTGTATCTTTTAATGTTTTTGCTTTTGTTATTTTGGTGATGTTGAGAGTATCTCAAAGAACACCGTAAAATTATAAATATTTAATTAGATTGAATTCACTGCGTGACACGTGTATGGATTACCATAATTTAATATTGTTGCAAAACTTTACACTATATTACATTAAATGAAGCATGGTGAAGAAAAATCGAACTTGGAGCTGACCGTGAATGTAGTGATCATAAAATTGTATTTATTTTATTAGAAATCGTATTTTTGAAAAAAAAAACATTTCCCATCTTAAAAATGATTTTTTTTTCCTGTATTTTTTTAAATTTCCCTAAATTTTACGCAAAGATGTGCACAATGTCATATTAAATATTAGTTATAAATTTGCACTTCACATAAATTATTATTGCAAAATTATTTTTATATCATAAAAAAAATATTAATATAAAATTATTATACACTTTATATAAGTAATTACTGGTATAATATATTTCAGAACCAATTTCTCTGTCATTAATTTTAGAAACAATAAATGTTTAAATTGAATAGAAGCAATAACATCACAAATCAAAAGCATTATTCTAATAATCTAACATAAGAAATATTTATTGACCATATTATAAAAATTAATATTTATCACAAATAAATATTTTATTACTCAACTTAATAGCTTCTTATATTTATTTATTTATTTTTCTTAAATTATTATTTTTAATTAATTTTTAAAGAAAGTTATTATGAAAAAAAATATAAAAAAAATTCTTAAAATTTCATATTAATTATATTAATTATCTCATATTTTTTAAAAATTTTAAATATACAAAACTACATGAAAAATCTAAAAAATAATTAAAAAATAAATATAGTGTCTCTCTTTAATTCAATTTTAATAGACATATACTATATTAGAAATGTAAAACAAAGAACATTTATATCATAAATAAGCAAATAATTCTCTCTTTCTCTCTTTTTTTTTTCATATTTAGGAGAAATTTTTAGGTGATTTTAGTTTATCATATAAAATTATAAATTAACTAATAGTAATATAATATATCAGCGTGTTAACTATAATAAATACCTTAAAATTTAAATATTTAATTACTATATTAATTTTATGGATAGTTATCATATTTAGTATATGAAGTAAAATCCGTCAATCCTGTCTTCCACTTCACAAGGGGTTTGCATTCTAAGGGACTTAAAATCTCTATTGCTATTATTAAACTTGAACATACTTAACACTGATCCAATTGAGACCGCGACCACACTTTGAGAGTGATGATGTTGACCCTAGATATGTGGCTCTTCGATGGGAAGGACCACGCTAGCCATCTGAGTGTATGGTGTATAGTGGGTGCATCTTAGTGTCTTCTTACAAAGATAAATCAATGGGAAAATATATGATTTTCATTCTTGAAACTCCATTCTTTTTCTCTTTTAAACTAGGAGGATTGGCATTTGGCCAAGATGTGATCTATCTCTTTCCTTGGTTGGAGTGGAACTTTAGTTTTCTTTAGCGAGGATCGTGATCAAAGAGAAATACTTTAGGCATTTTTTGAGCATGTTCAACTTCCAAAATTCCTGGAGTCCTATGGCATTCTCACAAAAAGAAAACATAGCTAGTAAACAATTATTTTATTATTATAGAAAATAAATTTAATAATATCTAATTACTATTAATAATTTATAATCGTACATAATAAACTAGAGTTATCTAATATTTTTTCCATATTTGGTGCATCAGGACAAGTTGGGTCATCAAATAAGTTATGCCCTTGAAGACAGAAAGATTAGGAATTCAAGAATTCAAAGGAAAAAACACTCTTTTCTCTATACTTTAATTTGCAGTAAATGCAAGATAGGGATAATTAATATGGGTACAAATACATAAAATAATTTTGATTATACCATGTAAAGAAAATATGGGTATAAATATTTTTTTTTTATTGGGTAGAGGCTTAAATTTTTAAATATCAATATTTCCCCCTTTATTAATCACTAATCTTCAGCTCTTGTTATTTAATAATCGATTGCAAGATTTTATATAGCGATAATTTAGGATGGTAAAGAATTTTTATAATTTATAATTATTTAATATAAAAAAAAAATATAATATGCATAAGTTTAAATTTCACTTATAGATGCACATTAAGATATAGTCGAGTTATAAATGCATATTTTTCTAGGTAATAAACACATAATCGATTTCCTCCTCTTTAATATTAATTTTTTTTTTACTGATAGATAATATTTTTTTAATATTTAAAAAGAAATATATATATATATATATATATTTTGCAGTAACAACTTTTCGTATTACTGTTGTATAATAGATTTTTACCAGTAACTTTAAATATCACTATTATATGTTAACAATCAAATGATTTAAAACTAAAAATTTTACATTAATTTTACTATTTATTGTAGTGTATAATAAATATTCGGCTTCAAACATTGTAATTCTGAATGCACACAATAGATTATGATGATGAAGCTCCCATCTTAATTAATTTTAATTAATCCTAAGATAAAAATAATAATAAAAAACTAAAATATATAACCCATTTTTAATTTAGTTTTTCTATAGCTACTTCTAGAGACATGCATGTAATAAAATTAAATTCATAGGGAATTAATTTGGAGAGGTAATAATTTTTTGTTTTGCTATTATCATGCTTTATTTAGACACATTCCTTTAATTAAAAGAAAAAAAAAACACCAATAGTTTAGATATGGCCCCTGTCTTCCACAAATATATATGTGGTATCCTGCAACTGCTTTTAGGAATCACTTTAATTCTAATATCTAAGCATATAGCATCAGAATGTTGTTAGATTCATCCTCTTGCATATATTTGTATAGGATAAGCACAAGAAATCCCTAAATTTGCTACTAATATGTGTTTGTTTGTTGATCAATTAATTGAACTTAACTTGAAAATTTGAATCAAACCCACTTTTTAATTTCCTTTTGGAAAGCCAATATTATACAATGACCAGTCTAATTTCAGTATATA
The DNA here is from genome assembly GCA_948193065.1 of Aleurites moluccanus. Lineage (NCBI taxonomy): Eukaryota > Viridiplantae > Streptophyta > Magnoliopsida > Malpighiales > Euphorbiaceae > Aleurites > Aleurites moluccanus. The sequence goes on from CANXYC011693090.1 coordinate 18,569, forward strand.
TATATAAAGAAATGAAAACAATTGTTTTTAAATTAATTGGCCTATCAGAAATAACCACACCCAATTGGTGCCTACTTCATGACTTATACGTCTTTGATTACATCATCATCAAGAATCACTCTCATGCATCTGAAATATTTTCTTGCTGATTCCTGAATTATTGCAACTGCAGGTAATTGAACTAAAGATCAAAACAATAATCTAAATTTAAAATAAAAATATATAAGAAACAAATAAAAACCATACTCATGTAAATAATGAATGAGAAACATACATATATATATATATATAATATATATATTTTACACTTACAAAGCATTCAAAATTTTCTTCTTAAAAAGGAAAAAATAAAGTCATGGAAAGAAAGAAGATGAAATGTTTATTTTTGGCTGAAACATTTTGTGGTTGTTTTAAGAACTGTGAGATTATGAGTTGAAACTGCAGTTAGAACCAATTAACCAAAAAAACAAACCTGCAAGGTTATGAGTTGAAATTAACTATATTAGAACCAATTAATGGAAAAGGATGGAAGAAAGGGTGAGAGGGAGCTGAAGGTGATGACAGAAGCATAGAGAGCACAAAGGAGTGAGATGCATAAATTAACTGGAATTGGAATCGCATATCATCATCTGTGCTCTCTATCTTCTGTCAACAAAATCACCCACCAAAGGCCTCTTCTCTTTCCCTATACCTGTAACTATAGCTAGATATAAACCTATATTATTATTATATAATTTGAAACTTATTGATTGATTAATATAATTTAATAAAAAAAAAAAAAAGTTAAATTTTCTTTAAAAGGAAAAGAATAGTTTTTGGAGAAAGAAAGAAGGAAAGAGAGAGAGAGAGAGAGTAGAGAGGAGGTGACTTGTAAGAGTCTCCCCATTAGCGTCTATTTATAGGAAGAAAAGGAAAGGGTCCTCCGCATGGGAATGCCACTACACTGCCTGTCCCTATCATGTACTCTCTCTATCTGTAACCGTTTTTCACGAGATAAAAAAAATAAACTTTGATAGGACACACACCATTATTCTAACCTTCTATCAACCCGAAAAGTAATTACACGTTAAACATGCAAAACATCAAACAATATACCAAAAAAAAATAAAAAATTTTGATCTGAAAATTTAAATGATACCTATATATATCTGATAATGGTTTGTAACAAAATTTAACTTTATCAAAATTTCTTCTTTTTTTTTTTCTTTTTCATTCAACTCATTTTTATATTAATTTTTATATATTTTTATAATATAATTATTTTATAATTATATTTTATCTGAAATATCTATTTTTAACGAATGCTTTTAACGCACTTCTTAAAAATCATTATAAAAATATAAATTAATATATATTGTCTTAAAATTATTATTATAGAAAATTGACTTTTGTTGTAAAGTCGGTTTATCTATAAATCTAACTAAAACAATATATCAAATTTGTCTTAAAATCAAATTCTAATACATCCAAATTATATTAATCCTATCAATAACTTTTTTTGCTATGATATATGATTTTTCATTTGGTTTAGTAATATTAAAATTATCTTTAAAATTACAAAATTATATCTCAATCAAAAGCTTAACTAAAAAAAAAATTACAATGGATAAATATGCATAAAATCCATTTTAAAGTACGAGGAGTTGAAAGATTCAAAAATGTGAGTGTGAGTGTACTTTGATCTGCATCTTGTCACACTATAATTTCATATCAGCTTTATTTGATATGCCATGTGCAATAAGATATCTAAAATCTTTACAAGAACATTTTACGAGTCAAAACCCACATGCCATAGAGGCAAATATTTATCATTTTTCAGATAATTTGTTACAAAATCATATCTTGTCAATGTGACCCCTAAAAAACACACTTGAGTAGGTAAAGAAAAATGAAGCTTTTCAAGTTATCAAAATTACAGAAGGAAAATGGGAACTAGGTTGTCTTTGAATAGCCTTTAATTTGAAACCCCATCTCATGATAGAAAAACAGTACTACTATTTGCTATTACTGTATTTCTGGATAATTATGTTTCTTTATATTGATTTTCATTTCTTTATATTAATTTTTATATTATATTTACATATACAAAATAAAAAAAATTAAATATTACATAATTATCTTAAAATATTGACTTTTGATCCTATGCGTAATTTTGATTCGAACTCGACTCGAATTCACCTATACTATAAATTTGATTAGCAATTTGTTTAATTATTTTATAAAATTTGAAAGTACTTGAATCCATTTGAAATTCAGTCTGTGACTAATGTTTTTAAGAAATTCTAAAATCATTTTATACTCTAAATTAATCAAATTACGGATGTGCTTATTATTTTGCTCAATGTAAAGATATGATATTTTTTTTACTTTATATGTAATTCTTATTAAAAAAAATTGAGAACCTTTTGTTTTTTTTTTTTTTCAATCTATTAAGCCATATATTTCACCTGATAATATTAGAGTTAAATTTTTATTATATACACACTCTTTTCATCTCAAAATAAACGTGTTAAATGTAAAATATACGATTATTAAGAAAAAAATTTAATCTATTTTAGTCTTCCTAATTTATTTATTATTTTAACTTATTTATTTCTTTAACTTCACTTTCCTAATTTTTTTACATTTTATATCTCTTAATTAATTTTTATATTTTTCAACATATTTTTAATGAAAATATTATTATTAATTTAAAATAAAATGTAATTTAAATTAGGAAATAGAATAATTAAATTGAGATATTTCAAAATAGAAATTAGGAGAGGGAGTAATTTATTTGAGAGAAGTGGGCTTCCAAGGAGGACCACTGTGTTTCATGCATGTGACACTGTATTAATTAAACAGGTTTTTCCTGATGTTTGTAATATTGTGGCTGAAATCATCAACTCTTTTTTTTTTTCTTTTTCTTTTCTCTTTTTCTTTTTTTAAGTTTAGATAATTTGTGTACATGTAAATGTTTTCCTTAAAATATTACTAGTGAGAATCATCATATTTTCATTTCTAGGGTTGATCACGAAGTCAAGTAACTCAATTTGATTTAATCCGATTTTATTTGAATATTTGAATTTAAATTTAAATTTAGTAAATGCTAAAAATAATTTTATTATACTTGAGCCTCAAGTTGTTTATAAAGATATATAAATTATAAATATTTGGATAAAACAAATATGTTAAATTATTCTTTATTATTGTAAATATGATTAATTTTATATTTGGATCAAACTTTATTCTAAAATCAAAGTTACAATAAAATTAAGAAAAAAAAATATTTCTTCTCAACTCGATTCTATTAAACTTTTTTCGAATCAGTTCGGATTCATTTCATCTAAATAATCCCATTTTATTTGAAAGTCGAGTCAGGTTAGAAAACAATGACCCTATCCGTCAACAACTCCACTCCTCTTCATGTGTATAAAATTCTGAAACAGAACAATCAATGGTTAGATATATATAGTTCTCATTTGGAAATTTAAATTTTACAATAATTCAATTGTTGCGAATAATAAAATTTAAATGAATTCTATTATTTTAAAATTTATTTTTCTATGTTCTATAAATTGACAGAATCAAATTTGGCACAAGTTCTATCTTGTTTTTATTTGTAATAATTGATCAAGCATCTTTCAAGTCTCATAATTCAATTTTGTCCAAATTGTGATTATTGAGCTTCACATCTTTTCTGAAGGGATTGATGACAACTACAATTGATACATGCATTTATATATTCGTACGACTTCCATTTAAAGATTTTATCTATTTTTAAGGATAATATCTATTCTTGAATTCTTAATTAGACAGCCAAGAATTGGTTCTATTTTGAATCCGTACAAAATAAAATTGGACAGAAAGGTGATCAGAGTAAAATATGGGTTTCTTGGTTTCTTGATTTTAAATCGGATCAAAATCATAAGTTTTAACTCAATCTTGATTTTATTTTTTTTAAAAGATATTTGTCTCAATTTGAGTATAAAAATTTACCAAAATTGATAAAATTTAAAATTTTTACCTTTTTATTTAATTTTTTCATTAATAATTTAGTTTCAACTAAGATTCTAATTCGAAACTTAACAGTTCTGATAAAAATTTCAATATCACTGAATTAATGGCTCTTATGAATTTTGTGTTAATATTTATGCATTCAAAGTTGGTAGTTATTTATTTATTTATTTAACAATACTAAGTTCTTGTCTCACGTTATTTAATGAATTTTTAGGTGAGTGAGACATTTTAAAGATAAAAACTAATTGTAATTATTATTATTATTTAAATGTTTAAATTTTTAAATTGAGTCGGCTATGAAAAATATATACACTAGCAAATCAACATATATAAGTTAACAAATATGAGAGGTGGATAAGTTATTCCTCCACATGATAAGAAATCATTTGCACACTCATATTGCATCATACATGCATTTAGAGAGATTCTTATTGCATTTATATATAGTGGGTCGAAATTTAAGACACCTATATGAATGGAAATTTAAATTATATATAATAAGATTGAAACTTTTAATATTTAGGAGCATTTTTTTTAATTATTTATCACTAAAATAAGGCTGAATGACAAGATAAATTTATTTATTTTTAATTTATCCTAATTTACTCAAATTTAAATATTTTATCTTAAGTATACACTTGTAATCAAAATTAAAATGAAAATTAACACATTATATATATATATATATATATATA
>CANXYC011693322.1:0-28805 GCA_948193065.1 Aleurites moluccanus
ATATATATATATATATATATATATTAAAAAATAAAATTATTAAATTATTAAATCAAAATATATAAATTCAATTTGATTCAATTAATTTTATAAAAAAATTAATTCAATTCAATTCAGTTAACTAAGGTCTAGTTTGGCACAATTTATGAAAATAGTTTGCGAAAATAGTTTTTCATATGAAAAAAAGTGATATTTTCAAAATCAATTAACTGTATGTTTGTGTTTGGTAAAATATAATATAAAAATTACTTATAAACTCATAAGGATATTTTTATCCATTAATTTTTTAAAATCAGCTATGTACTTAATCTAAAATTTAACTATTTTTGAAAAGTTTCAATTTCTAACTTATCCAAATAGTTGAATTTTAACTATCCAAATAATTGCTTTTATTAATTTTGATATTTACCAAATACTATAAATTGAGTCAAAATCAACTTCTCACCCAAAAAAATTATTTTTTCCTTTTCATAAACTGTCAAACGGGCACTAAGAAAATTAGTTTAATCTTTAAATTTTACATAAAATTTAATTTAATTTGAATAAAATCAACCGAATACTCACACATTTCATTTATTTTACTAATTTAAATCTAACAGATTTCAAATTTACAATATTTTAACTTGATTGGTAATATCACTTTTGTGCATTTTGTTGGATTGCTCTTGCTTTTCTCTATTATATAACTAAAATCTATTTAGATTCCTAGTAAATTAAAAAATATTATTCAACCGATTAAAATCATCGATTTATCACTTTTAATAAAAAGAAATTACAATTTATCCCTTCAACTATATTTCGATTTATAATTCACGTAATTACATATTTATAATACTGAAAAAGGTATAATTATACTCTTTAACTTATAAAATTAAGTCAATTAGGCCTAATTTATAACAATGCATAATGAAAACGTTAAAAAAAAATTGTGAAAGTTATATTTTCTATTTGTACTCCACTTTGTCAAACAAAAAAATAAAGTAAACTATAAAATATTACTATATGAATCCCTTGGTAACAAAAAAGAAATTATTATTATTATTTTTTAATCAGCTACTTCATCATAGATTTAATATAAAAGCAAGAACTATAAGAGCAGAGAAATAGACATAAGGGTCTTAAAGTTTCTCTAGGGCTTCTGTAGAGAAATCTCCTGGTGAGGAAGGAGTTTTACTTACTACTAATCACTTGTATCTTTCACAACTTTATTATATGTACCTTCCCTGTTATTAGCAACCGATGGCTCATCATCAACTACTATACCTTTAATTTCTTTCACGACCTTGCATTTTAAAGATTGGGAGGTTCTATCATCTATCTTCTCCTTGTCCATGGTTAATGAAGCTAAGTAAAGAACTAGCCTCTTCTTCCTACTTGACTATTTCTTACAAAAAAAGAAATTATTGATGAGCCATGAAATTGATCCAATAACCCAAAATTGTAAAAGAAAAAAAGAATGAGGCGGCGAAGTAAATCAATTACCCAAAAAAGAAACAAGCAAATTGAGAAACAAAAAATTTCACCATTTATATTTTAAGATTAAAAACAAAACTATATTCCTCACATAATGTTGAATCAGACCTAGGTCTGCTTCTTCTGAACCCAGTATGCAGAAAAGAAGAGTAGCATCTAAGTAATGACTGTGTGTTTGTTTTCTTGTTGCCTGTTTGTAAGATCACGATGCCTCTTGACAATGTCATCCTGTGTCTCAGTGCTAATAATGACATCGTTTTCTTTCATGAGATAATTGTCAACCTGGGAAGCAGCTTGACGTCCTTCTGATATTGCCCAGACAACCAGGAACTGAGATCGGGAATGGGCGAGCCAACTGATGCCCAAACTAGCAAGAACTAAATAAGAGACCCTGCTTATAATCCCCAACTGCGAAGATCGTTCGCTTTGCTGCCTCCACTCCTTCTTTTTACGACCGTCCTCTTCTCTATATCATTTTTAACGCAAAATTAAAATATCAAAACATACAATATGCTTTAGGTAAAATGGAATAATCAAAATCAGATTTGAATTTCATGATTCTCAACATGGTCCATTATTGTGCTTTCTTCTTCTTTTAATTATCGAAGCTTATACATACAGATATAGAAAAGAAGAGGCCATTCTAACTATGGAGGAGACGTCTCAAAGCTTATAGAAAATAAAAAGCAATTTCTTTTTTATTGAAAAGCTGATTTTGGTTCAGTATTTGGTAAATATTAAAAATTAATAAAAGTAATTATCTGGATAACTAAAATTCAATTATTTAAATAAGTTAGAAATTGAAACTTTTCAATATAACTAAATTTTAAACGCGTAACTAATTTTAAAAAATTAATAAATAAAAATACCATTATGAGTTTATAAGCAATTTTTATATTATATTTTATCAAATACAAATATATAGTTAATTAATTTTAGAAATATCACTTTTAGGAAAATAATTTTTTCTTATATGAAAAGATATTTTCAAGGCCCGAAATTTTCATTATTTATATTTATTTATTTATTTTTCTTTTTGTTGAAATTAATACGTAAAGTGTATAAAATTATAAAATATGGGTCCTACTTTCTTATTTTAACGGAAGGTTATGTCACGTGCTAACACGTGACTAAATTGAGTTTAATTGCATATTTTTCAACATTATAAGAGTATAATTGTATGCTTTTGAAATATGAGGGAAAAATTGTAAGTCGAGATAAAGTTGAAGGGATGAATTGTAATTTCCCCCTTTTAATAACAAAGATTATAGTTGAAATAAGAGCAATTTACCCCTTTTAATTAAAAGAATAGAGTTGAAATAAAATATACAATTTGAAAAAAAAAAAGCTTATTATTATCATCAAATTATAAATTTAATAATTAAATACATATCTAATAAAAGGTTAGAAACATATATAAAATCTAACTTCTTTTATAGAAAAATATATAGTTTTCTCCTTTAATATTTTGAAAATACATGTTCTCGATTAATAATTATTCTATAATTATAAAAAATATTAAAAAATATATTATTGATATTATTAATACATTAATTTTTATATTTCTATACATAAAATAAAATTATAAATGTGAAAATATAATTAATTATAGTATTCTGACAAAGAGTTGTGGTAGTTTATACTTACTAAAAAATAATTTTTATTAATTTATAAATTTTATTTGACGTATTTAAATTTATTTTTTATACAGAAAATTTTTCTAGACCCATTAAATCCAGTTTTTAAATTAATTTTTTTTTATCCGCTTAAAATTAATTTTTTAATTTTCTATGATTAATTTGTTTTTCTATGCGAGTATGGGCTTGTCTAGGTCAAAGAGAAGGCTTTTGTAGAAGAAATAGGCCGTTGACCCACATAGTGTTAACACACGAGATCCGCTAGAATACGGACTTTGATATTGATTTAACATTAACTCAAACAATAATATGGTCTTTCATATAAAATAATAATAATAATAATAATATTGTTATGAAAAATAAAGAAAATAAAAATAAGAATAAGATCAAGAATAAGAATAAGAATAAGAATGGAGAGAGGGAATATTCTATTATATTTTTTGTGTGTATTACAAAGTAATATGAACTCCTATTTATAGGGTTCATCTTCATCATATGTTATAATATATAAATCCACCATAAATTACAACATAAATGGTGTAATAAAATTAAATTTAAATATAAAAATTTATGAGCAGTGGGATAGATGAATGGACATCTATATTTATTTTATAAGTAGTGGGATAGATGAATGGACATCCATATTTATCTATATATTTATAACAAATATATATTTTTACCTTTTAAATATCTACTTACAATTTAAAAAAATAATAATAATATATATTTAAAAGAATATTAAATAATATATAAGATGTATTTTTTTTTAATTTCTTATATATATATATATAGTTAAAACTCATTATTTAAAAATTTAAATACAATAAAAATTTTAGTATTATTCATCTTAATGCATTAAAATAAAAATACTAAACATTTTTAATTAAATATTATTATATATGTTATGGAGAAAGTGAATGGTATAAAATATTTTTTTTTTCTTTTACTTTAATGGTTTCTTTAATAATTATATAGGAGGATAATTTTAATTCTTTATAATAATTCAAAGTGCTTGTAAATGGCAATTGATTATTACTTGAGTGTTTATTATTAATCAATAAATTAATTTTTAATTATTATTTACAGTTTCCTTGAAAGATTCCCTATGATCTGGCTGAATTGGTTGGCATTAGACAAGGGATTTAGCTGCGCCGTAATTGCAAACAAATCACAAGTCAAATTTTTCATCTTCAAGGTTGCTTGGTTTGATATTGGACTTAGAATCTTTAATTTAATAACAATAAATAAAAATTATTGTCAGAAACAGAGTGTTTTAAAGATTCAAATGGATTCGAATCATTTTAAAAAATTATTAATTTATAAATTTTTTATTTAATTTATTTAAATTTAATTTTTTTAATTAAATCATTCAGTATCTAATTATTATCAACTAATCTTTATTTATAATATTTTTAAAATCAGACCGGTTAAAAGATCAATAAAGACAGAGAGTCAGATAATCAGAAATTTGACTGAAATCAAACCGGTTAAATAAAAAAAATTAATATATATATGTATGTATATATAATTTGACTTTTATTATGTATATAATGAAATATATAATTATGCCTAAATAAAAAATCTATATAAAATTATATTTTTTTTTATGATATCAATCCAATCATATTAAGTCAAAAATTATATATATATATATATATATATATATATATATATATATATATATATATATATATATATATAGTAAGTTATTGATATTTATTTGTTCAAATATTTATTCATGTAATAAAATAACATATAATAGAATTATAATTTTAACGTCAGATAAAATTGAAACGAAACTATTAAAATTTTTTTAAACTAATTCAAAATGACGTAATTTTTTCTTGATAAATTTAATAAAAATTAAAAAATTAAAAATAAATATATAATTTAATTAATCGATTTAATTTAATTTTAATAATTATATTAATTCAAATCATAAAAATTTATTTTTAACGTTATAACTCTTTCAATAATAATTACTGTATTTACAAAAAGTCAAAAATATCATTGTATTTTCTTCTCGTCCCAATTTATTGTCTAAGCATTGGATCATGGTATCTATATAACATTATTTTAATAAATAAGATATCATCATTTAAAAGGTTTAGCACATGGGATGTTTAATTAATCTTTTCTCTCCACCAACATTTCTTTCTTTGTCCTTAGTATTATTAATTTATCAATTAAGTTAGTAGGATTCTTGGTAATTTTTTACCAATAAAAATATCGATCTCTTTTGAATAATTTTCATTAAATTAGTAATAATTTTTATAATTTAAATTATATTAATAAAATATTATAATATTATAAATATAATTTTACCAATAAGTATCTTAAAAATATTAATTAAAAATAAAAATTTAGATAATATTAAATAAATAAATTAAATTAATAAAATATTAAGATTTTATCTTATCACTTCAAATGATAATGATTATAATAAAATATAAATTTTTATTATCAAATTTTTTTTATATTAATTTATTTATGATTATTTAAAATAATTATTTTATAATTATATTAATCCAAAATAACAATTTTTAATGAGAATTTTCAAAAAAACTCATTAAAAAAATAATTATAAATAAATAATATTATAATAATATATTATAAAGTAAAGGGCAAGTTGAATAAATTAATATTAATAAAAGGAAAATACTTTCACATATGGATACGCAACCTTGGCGTGTTCACCTCAGTATCCTTCCCACTTCGACTTTTCAAATCAGAATCAGAATATCACATGCACCAAATTGAAATTTAAGTCGCGAAATTGAACTTTTCCTTTTTTACTTTTGGATTGTGGTTAGTATTTTTTTTTTTAACTCGCGTAACTCTATTATTGCACTTTTTTATAATTTTTATTTACTTTTTAATTAATATAAATATCATCTTAATTTACATATTTATTAATATTATTTTTTTATATTTTTATTTTTCTGATGAGTTTTTTCATGAAAATATTTATTTTCTAATTTTAAAGTTATATTTATTATTCTTACATAAGATTGATGTTAAAGATTTTAATGAAAACCGTAAATTAAATTTTTATAATTATATAATTAAGTTGATTTGATGATATGAAAATCAAATTGTGATATGATATAGTTATCGAGTAGAGCATGTTGATTATTATCATGCGAATCAATTAATTTATTAATATGATTATTTTTTTATTTATAAAAATAATAATAACAATGTCAACAAATAATCAATTCATGTTTTTATTAAAATTTCTGCCTGTATTTGTATAAAAATTGAAAATTATTATTAAGAAGCGATGGTTTAAATAGATAAAGGAAAATAATTAAATCAAAGGAATTTATGAAATTTATATATAGTTTGGTTGGAAAAATAGGGCAATATAGTATTAGCTTTGGAAGCAATCAATTCTCAAATCACTACGTGTTTCAATTTTTTAGTATTAGACTATAGAACATAGTATTAATAATTTATTTTTTATTAGATCATATAGATGAATTTTTTATCATATGATTTATATGTTGTTACAAAAAATAAAAAATTTAATTGATCCTAATCAAAATTAATAACAATATCAACCCATTCTCATAATAAAAAATCTTTATTATATATATATATATATATTGCAAAATTGAGTCAAATGAGGATATGAATTTCAATGCTATCAGAAAGAGAAAAAAAAAATAATCAAATGGTCAAGTCTGGATGGATTGCTGAAAATCCTACAATAATCAAGTTAGTGACTTGGAATTTAAGAAAATATGTTGAAAATTATAATTATAAAGAAAAAAATTAATGAGAAAAATAGATGATATGACGTAAAAATTTAAGAAATGATGGAGAATTATCAATAAATCAATTTTCAAGAAATAAAGAAAGAAAATTTTAGTGAGATATAAGATGTAGAAATTTAAGAAATGATAGAAAAAATAAGGATTGAGGGGGGCTGCTATATTTTTTTACACAGCAGCCCCTCATGTGGCTAATTTTTGCTATTTAAAAAATTTTAAAAAATTTTAAAAAAATTATATTTTGATAGTGTTTGATGTAATGAATCTATTAATGTATTTTTCATTCTAAACAAAAATCATTTGGACTGCTAAAAGTGCATTAGAAATGCATTAAATCTTGACCGTTAAATATAATATATAAAATTTCTAATGCACTTTTAGCAGTCAAATGATTTTTGTTTAGAATGAAAAATATATCAATAGATTCATTACATCAAACACTATCAAAATATAATTTTTTTAAATTTTTTTTAAATTTTTTAAGTAGCAAAAATTGGCCACATGAGGGGCTGCTGTGTAAAAAAACATAGCAGCCCCCCCTCAACCCAAAAAATAATCAATAATAATTCAAGAAATAAAAATTATGAGAAAAAAAATTAATATTATGCGAAAATAACATTGAAATCAGGTACGAAGACAATAAATTAATTATGAATAAGATGAGAATTAAAATTTTTTATATAATTATAAAAATTTTCAGAATATTAATTATGAATAGATTGAGAATGTATAAAAAATTAAATTTAAGTGAGCAAAATAAAATTTTTTTATAAAATAATGAGTTTTTTTTGTTTTAAATAATCAGTCTAAGCGTCATTTAGCCTCCCATTCAAAAGCCTTAGGTTGCGGAATGAGGCGTTGTTAATAAAGATCACCTGAGAATTATTTATAATCTTGACGCACCTTGGGTTAAAGTATTCATATATAAATATGGTGCTAGACATCAGGAAGTTTCGACTGTGAAAAAAAGAGGCAATTTGTCTCACCATTGAAGAGGGATCCTTTCAATTTGGGATAAAACTCAACAAGGCTTATGTTGGAGGTTAGGGAATAGGAAATATGTTCTATTTTGGCATGATTTATGGATTGAGTTGGGGGTTCCTTTATCTTCTCTAGTCTCACCTCAAGTTTGTGAAGCTCCTTCGCATTATACAGTTGACAGGTTTGTTTTGACATCTGAAGGATGGGATTGGACTGTCATTCCATCTCTACCAAGCCAAATTCAATTACATATTGCGACAAGCCAGGCTCCATTGCCCTTGGGGGAGGATGATCATATTTCATGGGGCCTGAATATGTCGGGTAAGTTCACTACTAGCTCAGCCTATAAAATTTTACAACATCACGAAACACGGTCGGATCCTATATGGAGACATATATATATGGCGATGACCCAGACCTCAACATGTGAGATTCTTTCTTTGGGGAGCTAATAAGGAAGCTCTTCTGACAAATGCAAGGAGATTCATAATGAAAATAGTTGATAATGCTTGTTGTCCGAGATGTCCTGGTATTTAAGAAACTTGTTTTCATATACTTTGGGATTGTCATTTTATGAAAGGAATATGGTGCCAAATTGGTTCACTCATCTAAAAGGCAGAAGTTCTTCAGCATAGGACTTAATGAATGAATTCGACAGCCTCTCACAACAATAGTGGGTTATGCAAAAAAGGAGACTTGAAAAATCCAATTTGGTATCACGGCTTGGTTGGCTTGGAAATGGAGAAATTCACTTGTTTATAATTAAGACTACTCTTATGAAGAAGCTCCTTTAACTCTTATTTGGAATCGGGTCTTTTGACATTATGGCAGCAATGAAGGTGCATTATAATGTTCCTGGAAGTTCTGGTGCAAATAGGTTGGCAGCCTCCAGAAGAATATTGGATCAAGTTGAATACTAATGGTTCGCTAAAACATTCAATTAATTTATTGTTTGCTTGGGGATTTTGCGCAATTATAAAGGAAAATGGGTCAAAAGCTTTGCTCATTTTTTGAGTTTCTGTTCTTGTATTTCAACAAAACTTTGAGGTATTTTAAACGGTTTAAAACTTGCTTGGAATATAGGAATTAAACAGCTAATTCTAGAAGTGGACGCCCACGACATAACTGAAAAACTCTCTAATATTAATACAAGACATTTTTAGCCTGCTTAAGATGCGGATTGAGGATACATAGCAGTTCTTGATATGTCTCATTTTAATTACTTAAAAATTTTTATAAAATTTTTAAAAAATTATAATTTGATAGTGTTTAATATAATGCATTTATTGATGTATTTTTTATACTAAACAAAAATCATTTGGACAGTTAAAAATATATTTTTAAATAGCATAAAAAATATATTTTTTGAACTCATTTGATTTTTATTTTGTTCAAAAAATATGTCATTGGATTCATTATAAAAAATATTATGATATTATAATTTTTAAAAAATTTTACAAAATTTTTTTAAGTACTAAAAAGTCTACACAGTAGGAACTGATGTGTTTTTGATATATCGGCCCTTTTCAACCCGTTTGATAATCCTCCCGATTTTTTAAGGTCTATATTGGATAATAATGTAATAGGTTGTATTGATTTTTAGAAGACTAGGGTGCCTTGATGCTTGATTATTTCCTATTACATAAAAAATATATATATATAAAGTTTAGTATCAACAACTTTTTTTTTTAACTAATACCAGACCTAATGTGGCGTCTTGGATGATTCTGAAATCTTTTTCTTTATCGTTTTCATTCTTTTAATATTGAATATTAATAATGCCTAGAACGTTCCTATTGATTTCGAAGAGTTTTTAAAAAATTTTGTATTTAAAATATTAAAAAAATATTTATTTTAATTTTATAAATTTAATTAAATAAAATTACGTATAAATAAACTAAAATCTATTAAAATAAATAAAATTATTCACACTGTCCTAAAATAAATATTATAATTTTTTATATGTTTTAATTTAATTATTTCATATTATAATTTAAATTATATTTTACTTTAATATTTTAATAATATCCTCATATATTTAATTTTATATAATTAATATACATTTAAAAAATAAAAATATTTATTATCTTTTGAAAATAAAAAAATAATTATATTTAATTAGGAGAAAGATATTAAAATAATAAAAAAAATGATTACACTCCAACCTAATTAAACCCTAAAAATAATAATCACACCTTTATATTATTTATGTCTTATGAAGTTCAGCAAATAATGACTCAATTGCCTTATCACCTAATCAAATCTAATTACTTATTAACAATAATCCTTAAATAGTCTCTGGGACAGAATTTTCAACAAATGAATACCTAATCAAAAATAATTACTTACCTAACAATTAATAATCCTTAAATAGTCTTTGGGAACAGTATTTTCAACAAATATATATATATATATATATATATATATATATATATATATATATATATCACATTTTCAAATACCTTTTTTTTAATAGCAATTAAAGGGATCTCTTAACTGGTCACTCTTTAGTTTAGTGATATTAAATAAATTTTCAAAACTAAAAACCAAAAAAATAATAATAATTTTTAAAACTGTAAAATTTGAAGTTTCAATTTCAATTAGAATCTAATTTATTGGCTTAATCTAATCTAGTTGTTGGATTAATAACCCAATAATTGAGTGTCTGTTTATTACTCCCTCCGTTATTTTTAATCTGTTGTTTTAGAAATTTATCCATTTTTATTTTTAATTATCGTTTTAAATTTTTAAAATAATATTTATCCATTTTTTTCCTATTTTATTTTTATAGCATTTAATTAGAATACAATAATTTGATTTAAAATAATGTTAATGATATAAAGTTAAATAAACCATAATAATTGAGATTCTTCTTATTATATAGTGAAATTTACGGGTTATCTAAAAATTTTCATTGGCCAAAATACTTTATTTTGAATGTTTTTGAAATTCAAATAAAAAATGTAATTTTAATTAATAACTCTTTCATTTTATTGAATAAAAGATTTTATAAATTATTATTTTTTATAAAAATATTCTTTAAATTTTATAAATATTTTTATACCAATAAAGTGAGATTGTATAACAATTAATAATATTGAAGTTGAAGTTACCATTGGAGTAGTGGTCTTATTTCCACTTTTCTTCTTTAATTCAAAATACTTTATTTCTTTCTTTGAGGGCTAAAAATTCTATAATTAATTACTATAGTCTTATGCATGTATTCTTGAATTGTTCAAACTAAGATATATGTATATAGATTCTTATTTCAACAAAAGAAACCACTTAATTCAATTTACTAAGCTATCTTTTAGGACCATGGTTTTATAATAAGAGATGAGTTAATGTTTAATTATCATAATCCTAGAATGCCAACGCAAGATTCATTAAGCCACGTTTTACTCATTTTTTTTTTAAATACCTAATTGAAAATAATATTTAATATTCAATGAGAAAATAAAATCTTTTACTATCATTAAATGTTAAAAATGTTGAGAGTGCAAACTTTAAAAGTTAACTATTGAAATTAGAAAATTTAATTATATATAAATTCATTCAATATCTTGTACTTAATTTGTGTGGGATATTATGTTTTAACACTTTTTCTTAAGTGGCACTTGAGTAAAAATATTTTTTTTATTAACCCAGAGTTGATACTTATAAATTTATGATAGGAGCTGTGTGACCGCCTATCATCGGAATAAAAAAAAAAATAAAAAAATTGAACCCATTACCTGGCCAAGAAAAATAATTAAAACCCAATCCGATTTATTGATATAATGGGATATAATGGGAGGCAGCATAAAGATCGACTAAATTCTAATATCATTTTAAAAATGTTAACAATTTATATATTTTTAAGAGTGTTAACTTTAAAAGTTAATTATTGAAGTTAGAGAGTCTAATTATATATAAATTCATTCAATATTTTATATTTAATTAATGTGAAATATTATATCTTAACATTAAGGCTTACTAAAAAAAAAATAGAAAGATCGATTTGTGACTTGTGATATTTGATTATTTGTGAGTAAATAATAATAGTGTTTTGAAACCATTAGTGAAAAATAGAAGCATTCATTTATAACTTATGAATTATGATATTCGGTACTAATACGATATATTTTATTAAAAAATAGAAAAAATCGATTTGTAATTTATGATATTCAGTACTATCATAATATACGTATCAAAACTATTTTATGAATTTATCAACAAAACTATTAGAAAACAAAAACTCATTTAAATTTTTTATGAACCCAAAAACCATTGAATACAATATTAAAACAGTAGCCTAACACTTTGCAAGGATGAAACAATACATATGTATATATAAAGAAGAAGTTAAAGAAAGTGGTAGGTTTTTAAAGAAACAATTAGTTGAATTCAGAACTCTAATGAACAAAACAATGTGAGTGTTTTAACATATTTAGAAAATAAAATAAAATTGAAGTACCAAACATTTTTGGCATTAACCTTAACCTTCGCTTTGTACAAACTTTAACGTTACAAGTTGCTTCATATACGTATGCAACTAGTGCAGGCGTCTTACACTTTTTTTTGCATGCAAGAGGCAAAATAAATAAATAAATAAATAAAACTACTCCTGTCATGCATCTGTTTGACTTCTCAAACTAATGACTTCTAGGGCACCGGCGCAAGACTGCCACTCATGGACAGCTTAGTTTTGAAAGTGGGTTTCAGAAAAATAACCTCTATTCTACCAATTTTACTTTGTTGTTTTTGATTTTGTTAGTTTATTAGGGTTAATGAAGTATCACTGAGATTGTTTGGTCTTTGACTCTTTGTTAGGTTTAAGCTATGGTAATTAGGGTTAACAATTGATTATGGGTGTTGGAAATTTTGAATCTACTTAACATAGAGTTTTGAGTGTTTTTCAATAATATTTATATTTCTTCTATTAAATAATATTATTATTACAATTATTTATGATAATAAAGATATAGAGAAAAAAGAAAATGCAAAAAAAAAAAAAAAAAAAAACTTTAATAACAATAGAAATATAAATTAATAGTTGTTATTAAATTTAATATTAATGACTAATTTATTTATTAATTAACATTGTTGTTGTCTTACATTAAATTATCATCTCTAATATATCCCTAACCCTTTTTTTTTAATGGTATAACTTTGTTTTTTAGATAAAGAATAAATCCAACACTTTATAGTTTAGATTATCTTAATTATAGACTAAATTATCAAATCTAATATGTTCAAAACTTTATTTGTTATTAGTGATTGATAAAAAAAACATTAATTTTTTTTATGTAGTAGAAAGACTTTTTATAAATATATTCTAATATTAGAACCCACTATAACTATAAAGATACAACATATTGTACCAAAACTAATAATAATAAAGTTATAACAATTAAAATAAAAATATAAAGCTTACATTAATGAGTATCAAAATAAGAACTAGACTTGAATTGCACTTTATCATAACTTATTTTGAGCCATAAATCAAATTTTAGGTTTTAAAATAAATTTTATTATCTAAAAATTGAAAATATATCCATAACAAAAATATTTAAACTCTAAAATGATGAACGATTTTATAAAATAATTTCTTTTTAGAAGAAAACATCAATGAATAAAAAAAATCATATCAAGAGAATGAAAAGTAATAAATAATAATAACAAATTTATACTCTAAAGTACATATTAATAGATTTAGAGAAACATGTATTTATTAAATTTAAAATTTTGATAAAATAAAGATAAATTTGAAAAAAAAAAATAGAGCAATGAAAAAAGAGAGGTAACTAAGATTGCAATTTTTGTTTAGAAAATATAATTAATTTTTATTTATAACATATCAAAATAATAAAATAATAAAATAATTTTATTTTTTTAACATTTTCTAATTATATTAGTACATTATTAGAACAGACAACTCAATAAGATATATACTTTAATTAATGGTTATTAAATCACAAATCGATGTTTAATTATGTCTTATTATAATTTTTAACATTTTATATGTTAAAAAATGTAATTATTATTGGAAAAAAAAACTAGAATTAATTTGTTTAGAGATTGCAAATTAGCTTTGGAGTTGACCATTTGTACATGATAGATATCTAATAATTAATGTCATGAGAAAAAATATGTCATTTAAAAGAAATAAATTTTTTGGAAATTCATCAAAGTAGGCAAGACCAAAATTCCTCTTTTTGGTTAGATGTCACAACAGGAGATTTGAATATTCATTAACAAGAATATATAACTAGTCAAGAAGTCCCAAATTAAAAAACACTTACTATCAAAATATTGAAACAAAATTTAATATCCTAATTGAAATATCCATAATATTATATGCTTTATAATAAATATTGGAAATATTATTAACTATCTTCATTTTAAAAATTTTAAATTAAAAAATTAGTGTTACTGTTATAAAGCAGAATTAAGAATAACTAAAGAGAAAACAAAAACAGTAATTTTTATTTTTATTTTATTTTATTTTATATAGGTTGATTGTAAGAAACTGACAAAGAAAAAAGAGGGGTAAAATTAGAAACACCAAAAAGGAAGATTAGTTAAAAATCTTGGTATAGAAATGATAATGTCAAGCAGGTTACCATAATACAATAAAAATTTAATATAAAATTAATAAATTTGAGTTAAAAATTATTATATTTATATTGATTTCGTGTGAATTCAATTATAATATAAAAATAATAATATATTATAATTGACTGATTCGTTAATTCGAAAATAATATACTTAATTATTAATATTTACGTATCATATTATTTATATATATATATATTAATTTTAATTTTCTTATAAATTTATATGTAATTATATTTTATGTAATAATATAAATTAATAGGTTATTTTAATAAATTTAATAATTTTTAAATATTAAAATAAATAATTAATTTAAAATTTTAAATATATTATTTTTTATTAAATAAATTATATTCGTATTAAATATATCTTATTCGTAATCATTTTTATTATATCAACACGTCCCACGAGCCATGCACGAGTTGCCTCCCCTAGTATTAGGAACAGCCCACAGGAAAGCTAAGCAATGGCCCCTGGTTTTCACGCTCTTTGTATTTCCCTTTCAGCTATAATCCTTGAAACGTCCAATTATTTCTTCCCATTTATACCCAAACTCTCTCTGCAATTGTCTGCCTACAACCACCACCAACACCATCATCATCTTCTCCATCGTCAACAACACAAAGATGCTACTTTTCACATCATTACGATCTCTGTTTTCCTCTTTTTATCTCTCTTTCTGCTGTACTATTTTATCCTGAACACAAAAAATAAATTCATACACAGTTTCATCATATATCAGTATATCACACCAATACATATATATATATATATACACACACACACAGACATACTTCTATATATATATATATATATATATATATATACACACACACATACATACATGCATACATACATACATACATATATGCATACATAAGGCGTACTTCTCTCTCTCTCTCTCTCTCTCTATATATATATATATATATATTGTTTGTGTACGTGCTCTGTTTTTGGAGTTTCTGATTGGCCATTTTTTTTTGGGGGGGAGAGAGTGGAGGTTCCCATTTTGAGGAATTTGTGAGGCTGAATGAGGATTGAGACAAGTGTGGCTAACAAAAAGGAAAAGGGAGAATTTTGTGAATTCGAGAAAGAAAAGTATCCAATTTTAAATCCTTCTTCGAATCCAAAAACCAATACGAATAGCAGAGGAGGAAAGAAGGGCCGGCGACGGCAGCTCCCTAAGAAGATGGTGGTAGTTTCGCCGGTCCAAAAGCTGTATGACACTTGCAAGGAAGTTTTTACCTGTGGTGGCCCTGGAATTGTTCCCCCTCCTGATAAAATAGAAAAGCTAAGGGCAGTTTTGGGTATGTAATTCCCTTTTGTCTGTTTTTGCTTGGTGGTATTTTTTTTTTTTTTTTTTTTTTTGTGTTAAAAGTGTGATTTGTTTAAATGGGCTGTCATGCATGCATTAGAATTTAATTATTTTTGTGGCATTAGATGCATTTTAGTATTGGGTTATGGGATTAAGTTCTGGTAATTTGGATTAAGCAAGTTGTTAATACTATAAAATGAAAATGGTTCTTAATTAGTTGTTAGTTGGCTATATTGTCAATATTAACATTTTACTCTTTGCAGAGACTTAAATTTTATATCTGAAATTACAATTATAAAGTCAAAGATTGCCATTTTATTGTACTTGCAATGGTTTCATCTCCTTTTCCAATCATGCTTTATACAACCTTTTAACTCCCTAGTACTTTATTTGCAGTTTGGTAGAGTGAGCTGCCAGCTATGTTATTATTATTTTTGTTCTTTGTTGAACCCATTGGCCATTACCGCATCTAAGATTTTATTGGGTGTACCAACCAAGCTATGCTAGTTATGTTTTATTACAGTTTCCTAATTTAACCATTTTTTTTTTCTATCTGGAACAAGGATATTGATATCCCTTTTTTTTTTTTTGGCTTATTATGGTACATTTGAGTATTTTTTATGCTTGGTTTTGAAATGAAGCTATTGAGTAAAAGAACGAACCAATTGTAGTTTGGTACCTTATGTTCCCTATGCCAACACTTTGCAGCATCATTTCAATTGTCTTCATTTTGTACTTGAATCGAAGTATGTTATTTCCTTGATATTTCTGCCTTGACATTGAACACATTTTATTTCAATATCTTTGGCCATAATCTATCTACTTTTCCATATCAGTTATAATTGAAATTAATTATTCGGTTTGTTATTGGTTGTTGTATTTGGCATTTGCTAGAAAATTACTAAATGGACATTGGACTATAGAAGCACAATGAAAATAAAATTCACATTCTTGGTCCTTGTTTTTCAAAATTATCTTGTTCTTGTTTTCTCATATTCCATTGATTTTTAATGATTTGTTCTTTTATTCTAGATAACATCAAACCGGAGGATGTTGGTTTGAGTCCAGATATGCCATATTTTCGATCACCTGCGGCTGGGAGACCCCCTGCAATTAGATACTTGCATCTCCATGAATGTGACAAATTCTCGGTATGTCGGACTTCGAGGTCTTTTAAAGCAAATGTGAAACAAAATTGTTTGATTTGGGGAATTTTGTTTTTCATTTGGTTCCTGTAATTTATTTATTATTACAGATGGGCATCTTCTGCTTGCCACCATCAGGTGTCATTCCACTTCATGATCATCCTGGAATGACTGTTTTTAGCAAGATACTGTTTGGAAAGATGCACATCAAATCATATGATTGGGTGGTTGATAGCCCTTGCCGTGGGTCTGCTGTGGTGACCTCTTCTGAAAGTAAGTACTCCTTTATTTTTATTTTTGACTAATAATTGTATGCCTTGGAAGTCAAAGTTTTAAGCCTAAATAATTCCAAACAACATTCCAACCGGCTTTTAAAACAAACAGAGACCGGTGGAATATGTCAAGCGTCAACATTAATATTCATTATTTGGAATGCATGAAAATTTATGAATTTTTAGGAATACGAGCAAGCCTGAGTTGTGTTCATTGCTCCAAATTAGTAGCTATGAATTATAAACTTCTTGACCTTGGGTAGAATGTGGTAGTTTCTTGATACTTTGGGATGTCTTTTCCTGGTGTGTGGGTTCTGAGAATCATTCTGAATACTCCTGTGGAATGCAAGACGATGGAATTTTTTTCTCTCTTTTTTACTTGAAAGTGAGATTATTCATAACATCTTGGTTTTTGTCAATGCAGTGAAGCAGGCGGAGATCCAGCAACCCGAAGTGAAGCAGGCGGAGATCCAGCAATCGGAAGTGAAGCAGCCTGACATTGAGCAGTCCAAAGTGAACCAGCCTGACATCCAGCAACCTCAAATGCGACTGGCTAAGGTGAATGTAAATTCCAACTTCACTGCACCTTGCAGCACGCGCATCCTTTACCCTGCCGAGGGAGGCAACATGCATTGCTTCACAGCAATAACAGCATGTGCAATGCTAGATGTGCTCGGTCCCCCATATTCAGATCCTGAAGGTCGGCCTTGCACATACTATTACGACTTCCCCTTTGCCAATTTCTCAGGTACCATGTGGCATCATCATCTTATAAATTACCAATTTTTTTTCACTCTCAGTAAAATATTGATTATTTGGTACTACAAGTATTTGATAATTTGGTTGTCTGAAAATTCAGTTGATGGCGTCTCAGTGCCTGAAGAGGAGAGAGAAGGTTATGCATGGCTTCAAGACAGAGGGAAGCTGCCTGAGGAATTAACTGTGGTAGGAGAATTGTACGGAGGCCCAAAGTTCTTGGAGAACTGAGGGAGAAAAAGAAAAAAAGAAAAAACCCTTGTACTTTTCCTCCAGCACGGCAGCACCTATTGTCATAGAATGCTGGCACCGTTCAGTGTCGCGGACTACAGTAGAGCTTTTGTTGTGTTTTACTATTTTGCTTTTTCGGATTTGAAGAACTTGGTTCTTTTTTTATTTTTTATTTTTCAATATACAGCTTCTGAACATGAAAGGATAAATAAAAGAGGGACAAAAGTGTCACCTGATAGAGCCATAGAGGTTGACAGTTGAATGAGAAAACGTTAGAAATGCACTTTTTATTCAGTCGCTATCATCTCTCTAAATCTACTGCTCTCTACCCCTTCCATTTCCATTTTCATCCTCAGATTTTTCTCTGTGTGGCTGAATGACATCTAAAAAGTAAAGATTTGTGTTGTTTTCTTTCTTTGTTTACCATTCTTTAAACAATTTTTATTCCATAGTAGTAGTAGTAGTAGTAGTAGTGGTAGTAGTACCTGCATGGGAAGGTTTCAATAATGCATGTTCTTGTTCTGTGCTTATGGGGACAAACTAACACTTGCAGGTTACACCTCTTTTTTGGCATGTCTTGAGGTGAGAAATTTCCCCAATAAATAATAAAAATCATCTACTTGAATTTTGTGCTTTCTCTATGCAATTATAGAAGGATAATTATAAAATTAGTGTTGACAAATCATACGCAATCCTACTCGAATTATGTGCTCTTTCTGATGCAATCATTAGAGGGATAATTATAAAATTAATTAATTTTTATTAATTAAGTGCCTGAACTTATTAATTTTTTCAATTAGGTGTATTTGATTATAATTTGTTATGAGATTATTAAAATATGTTAGATTACACCACTTATTCACCTCATTCATATCTCTTTGTTTTTTTTTCCTTTTATTACATTTTCTATTATTTTCATTGAGTTTTGTAAAAAATAAATAAAATTATAGGGAAATTTTAGAAATAAGAGTTTAAAGATAATAAAAAGTAAAATATTAATAATAATAATAAGCAAGTGAAATAAATAGAGTAAAATTTAGAGGATAGTATGATCTATTTAGTAAAAATAATCTATTTTAATTTTCCAGCAAAATGCACTTAATTGGAAAAAAAAAGATATGATTGATTCGTAAAAAATAAAGTTTAGGCACTTAGAATAGAAAAAAAAAATGATAAAGTTGATACAATTAGACTTGATATTTTGGAGGGGAGGGCCAAATATTATAATAAGAAAAAATTTAAATTAATAAAAAAATATGAGTAATTTTTTAATTTTAAGATATTATATTTATACTAATTATACACATATAAAAATATGTATAAAAAATATAGATAAAAAATAATATATTTCAAAATTATAGGAGTCAATTTATATGTTTTTTAAGAAATATATAAAAAATATGAGAATTTTTTTTATTTAAATTTTTGGGGTGCAACAATATAAATATTCCCTCCTCTTATTAACAATATAATTTTGGATTAAATATTATTTTCTAAATATTTTATGACATTTCAAAAATATATTAACTTCTCTCTGACGAATATTCCGTTATACTAGTACATTTTTTCTTCTAATTTTACCGTTAGTCAACTCTAAAATGATCAGTAAGAATTATAAAAAGATAGAAATGTCTTTACCCTTTATTTTTAATTAATTACATTCTATTTTTTGCTTTAAAATTTTTTTTTAGGTTTAAAAAATTTATTTTCATATTTTTTGACAAATTTGAAAATAAAAAATAAATAAAAATATTTTTTATTTAAAAAAAATAATTTAAGAAGAAATTAAATTATTTCTTCTTAAAATTTTTAATACAAATAAAAAATTCATTTTCATATTTTTGACAAATTTAAAAATAAAAAGTAAAAATATTTTTTTAAAAAATATTTTTTATTTTTTATTTTCAAATTTTTTATTTTTTAAAAAATAAAATAAAATATATTTTAAAAAATGTTTTTATTTATTTTATTTTCAAAGTTGTTAAATATATTTTTTAACCCTAAAAAAATTTTTTAAAGCAAAAATAAAATATAATTAATTAAACATAAAGGACAATAATATTTTTATCTTTTTATCGTTTTTATTGACTATTTTAGGATTGATTATCAATAAAAATTGAAAAAATGATATAATAATATATTGTGATATTTATCGAGTTATTATATTTTTAAATTGTTAAAAAACAGTTAGTATATTTGATGTATTTGATCATTTTATACAGTGAATGAAATATAATTTATCTAGTATTGAAATTAAATTTATTTTTTAATTATTTTTGTAGGAAAAAGTTTCTTATAGTATTGTTCAAAATTTTCAATATAATAATGCTTTTCTTAGCAGAAGCTCAAATATTAATGTATGGCAACAGGTTGAAGAAATTTGGTAGGTTAATGGCAATCCAACGTTACTTTTCTGTCAAAGTGAAGAATGTCTGACGTTGTCCTTTGGGTGACAAGGTGGAGTACACCTGTGTTTCAATCTGTGTGCTTTTTGCTGGTTTTATTGTTACTAAGCTTGTAATAGAATAGAATATTATAAAAATGAAACTAATATATTCTACTGTTCTTCCTTATGATATGTTAAGGAGTTATGAATTTTATGTGCATGTTTACGTAATCAAATTGAAGAATTTCTTGGGATTTGTATAAAATTCAGAACTTTATATTGATTTATAAATCCTACTAAGAAGTTATTATAGATTATTAGTTTGATTTACTAGTATAAAAACGAAATACTCACTGTCTGTAAATTTAGTTTGAACGATCTTAGAAATTAGAATAACCAGCTATTCTATTGTTTCTTCAGCAATGAAGAAGAGATTGTTATAATTTTATTTTATTTTTACTATGGAGAGAAAATCGAATATGAATTAGTAAAATCCAACTGTTTAGAGTTAAATTTTAAAAATTTTAGTATTTAATAATTTAAAATTATAACCAAAATGCTAAAAACTAAAAATTTCTAGTAATTAATATAGGTTTATCCTCTGAACACTTATAATCAAAGGGCATTTTGTTTTTCTATCACATTTGGCTTTTATACATAGGATTTTCTTTTTAAATTGCTCAGTTTCAAAACATGATTAATTTTGATTTAACCTGAATTCGAGTCGGATGAGATTTATAAAAAAATAAAACCCGTGTGACGTTTATTTTTTTCATCAAGAATGAAGGGATGACTAGGCTCAAATGGGTCTGGGCTATCCCAATAAAAAAAAAAATTTTCATTAGTTTATATAAATTTTTTTCTTGCTCTACCTAAATCTAATTTTTTAACATATTCTCGGTTCATCTATTTTTTTGAAAATTTTTGCATTTACATAAAATATTTTAATTCTCGATTCATCTAGAATTAATTTTTTGATTTTGTCATGTTTATATTTTATTTATAAAATTCGAATTGAAAATTTTACTTAAAAGAAACTAACTTCTTACCACTCAAATAAATGAATATTGGTAAGTAAGATAATATTAGTTACAATAGAATGGCCTAATGATGAGTTGGGTGAGCTTAATCCTTATCAAAATTCATAGTCAGGTTTCATGGCACATCATTGTAAATTTGTATAATATATCTAAATAAACAAGGAGCAGGCAGGTAGATTTGGAAATAGAAACACGTTACAAATTTCTTGATTGAATCAAAAGAAGACAAAAGACTTCAATTCGTTAGGAACAATGTTATTGCATTATTTATGTAAACTCATCTGCTAACAATCTTAAAATTATGTGTTGAAATGGCTATTTGGTTATTTTCCATAGTGTTAATCTTTCTCTTCCTGTCAAAATCTTGTTGTGAGCTGATAACAAACTTACCAGGACAACCCAGCAATGTAACTTTCAAACAATATTCTGGCTACATTGTAAGAGATGCTAAACAGGGTCGAGCTTTGTTTTGATACTTTGTTGAAGCAGAAGTAGCTGATCCACTTTCATGTCCTTTGACCTTCTGGCTCAATGGAGGTTCTTGTCATCAACAACTTAACTATATAGTATATATCTTCTCTTTTATTTAAATTAAAGTGGGTTAGTTATGTTATGTTTGACACTAGGCCCCGGTTGTTCTTCACTTGTTTATGGAACATGGTCCATTCCAACCAGGAGAAAATGGACTTCTTGTCAAGAACCAATATTCATGGAACTTGGGTAAGGACTATGCAAAAAATTTTCTTTTGCCATGTTTAAATTTCTATTCCTCTTTAGAATTTTTAATCTCTCTATATATATCATTAAATTATTAATTCAATAACGTATTACATATAATATTTTTATTGAATTATTAAAAATTGATAATTTTCTTTTGAAAATTTAATAGAATCGAATATGTTATATGTGGAGTCACCAATTGAAGTTGGATTTTTATACTTGAACACGAGCTCAAATTACGAATTTTGGAATGATACCACTACTGGTATGCATTTTCTTTTTGGGAATTTGCCTCTATTCATAGCTTTCCTTTGGTTATTTCCTTGATTTGATCAATTGTTACTATTTTGATGTATCTTTGTCAGCTGAAGATAATTTAAAATTTATTGTAAACTGGTCAGAAGAATTTCCCAAGTACAAGAACTCTGATCTGTTTCTAGCTGGAGAAAGCTATGCTGGTATAGTATGAATTCAAATTAAATGTGTCAATACAAATGCTAAATTGGCTTATTTGACGTTCCCGTGTAAAAAATTATATATTTAATTCCAAGTGCGAAACTATTACTGGGTTAGAAGGTTCCTGACCCCTCAGGTCTAACTGGCCCAATAGTAATATAGATATTAAATATAAGAGACTCTATCCCTCCAGACCCAGCTGGCCCTGATCTTAGCCCGACCCTCCTTGTTTGGGGCTGGCTCCTCCTCTATTTAATTTAATAGTACATTGTAATAATTAGTGTCTTAATCTAGTACTAGAAGTAAGACTATTTTTTTTATAAATTTGATTTTAATTTATTTTCAATTTAGAAAACTTTCAACTTTAAAAATGATTTTAATATCGTTAAACTAAAAAATAAGATTATTTTAAAAATTGATATTAGGATTTAAAATGTCACCGGTGTCATAATTTTTCCTCTAATTTTATTGATAATAATATTAATATTTATGGTTTAAGTGCATCTCTAACAGGCTCTTTAAATTTATAAATATCTTTATTTTAAAAAGTTAATGATAATTTATGAACTCCAATACGTTCTTTAATTTGAAAAAATAAAATATAGAGTAAAGTTTGACTCTCCATATGTGGAGAGTCAAAATCAACTCTCTACATAAAATATTTAATATATATATATTAAATATTCTACAATTTTTAAAATAAAATAATTACTGATTATTTTTATTTTTATTTTTTTATATATATTAAAAATATAATTACACGGTATATACATTCTTTTTTTATATCAAGTTTTTTTTATTTTCTTCCCAAATTATGAACTCTCAAAATAATTTAAATCTAAATTTTGATTGCAATGAAAATTCTCAATTTTCTATCCAAATTTCAGTATATAATAATATATCTTCTTTCATGAACATCCAAGAATTTCAAGTATTTTCTTCATTGGAACCAAACTCTAAAAAATTAAGAAATGACAATTCTAGTACAGAGGAAGATATTTTTATCGTGTCGGCATGCCTCAATATTAGTTTGGATGCAATTCAAAGAAATGAACAAAAATACAATTCACTAGAACTATGTGCTCTACGTACTGACAGAAAAAAAGAGGAAAAAGTTTTGCTGAGAATTGGTGAATAAAAATAAAGGAAAAAATAATTAAAGAGAGAGTAAAATATTAAATTATGATTATTTATTGAAAAATTAATTTTAAAGAGTCATTATATAAAGTTTTATTGGAGTTTTAAAAAAAATAACTCTTTATTTTAAAAAACATAAAAGATGCTATTTATTTTAAATATTATATTTTTTAAAATAAAGAGTTGCATTGAAAATATTCTAAGGCGACTGCATTCCACAACTTGCAGCCTTATTAGTGGAGTACAACAAGCAATCAAATATCAGACCCATCAATCTAAAAGCTATTGCTGTAAAATCAACTAATCTTCAAAAGCTAATTAATCACATTTCTTCTTTATCTGATTATTAATTACTTTATTTTGTTGCTAATTATATTTGAATTATGTTATTTATAGCTTGGAAATTCAATTCTAGACTTAGACACAAGTGTTCAAGCTGGTGATTACTTGTGGGCACATGGAGCCATATCAGATGAAACATTAATGTTAGAGAAGACAATATGCAATAATTCAAAGTATATTCGTGAATATGTTCATAATGTTTGGTCTCAAGGATGCAATGATGTGTTTAATAGAATTGCTGATGAAATTAGTAATGATGTTCCTTGTGATGATCTTCTCTCACTCATTTGCTTCTCTAGCACCTCCATGGAACAATTTAGACCCAAGGGGAAGCATGGGAAGATACATTCCATTGTATGCCTTAATTGATTCATTTCATTTTTTAGTTTTTTTTTTTTATTTGTTAATGAGATTTTAATTGAAGTTCAAGAGAACATTAATTAAACAGGTTACAAGGAAGGGAACTCAACAGGGTGATCCATGTCTTGGAGACAGGATATTTACCTATCTCAACAACCCTGAAGTACAAAATGCACTTCATGCCAATACAACTCACCTTCCTTTCCATTGGGACTTCTGTGAAGGGTCTAGCTCTCTCCTATTCTCTTGTTTTTAATTTTTTTTTTCCTAGTATTGGAGAAGCACACTCGAACTCGAGTCTTTTGTCTAGATCTTTTATGTATTTACTGTTAAACGAGTGGATGCTCAAAATGATTAACTGGATAACAAATAAGGATTTATATTTTGCAGGCCACTTGTGTATCAAGAACACAATTTGGACATGAACCTAATTCCTCTTATCTCAGACCTTCTCAAAGAGGGTATTCCCGTTTTGCTTTACAGGTGAATTTTTACCTTCTAAAACTTCGATTTATTTTGATTTTGATTTGCATTGCATTTTCTACTTATACTTGAGATCTAACAGTGGTGATCAAGATATAAAAATCCATCCAACTCAAAGGAGGATTATTGCCAATAATCTTGCAAAGGATTTGAAGCTAGTCCCATTCACAAAATATGGAACTTGGTATGATAAAAAGCAGGTAAATTTCAAATCTCTAATGGTGAAAATATGAGGATTATAATGGACATGATCATTGGGGAGCCAAGGCCAAGTTGGGTTGGATGAGCTGAATATTTGTTTAGGGATTTGTTCAAAAGTACTGAAAAAAAAACAATATTTCAATTTTACTGTTAGAAATTTTTTTTTTCAAAAATACTACATACCTAAAAATATTTCTTTAAAAATATTGCATATATAAA
The DNA here is from genome assembly GCA_948193065.1 of Aleurites moluccanus. Taxonomy (NCBI): domain Eukaryota; kingdom Viridiplantae; phylum Streptophyta; class Magnoliopsida; order Malpighiales; family Euphorbiaceae; genus Aleurites; species Aleurites moluccanus. Next base: position 25,528 of record CANXYC011693322.1, read on the forward strand.
AATATTTTTTTAAAAATACGACATATATTAAATATATACCAAAAATATATTACATTTATATCAAATATATATTAAAAAATAGAAAAAATGAAAAAAAAAATCATAAAATTAAAAAAAAAAAGTTAAAAAACAGTATATTTATATAATATTCCCTATTTTTTATTCTTAACCTAAACTTTATCTAATCTGGTCCAATAAATCGAACCTAGCATTTTATTTAAATTCACTTGAAATTTGAAAATAACAAAATATACTAAAATTTTAATTTTGTAATATATAGTTCAATATATTTTGTTTTTACATCAAAACTAAAACTAAAAAATATTAAAATTTCATAAATGTTGGTATAATATATAAATACACCATCATTAGACTTCTATTATTTTAATTAATAGCTAGTTTAGAAATTGTTCGATAAATGAGTATTGAGTTGGCAATTGCAGGTTGCAGGATGGTCATAGTCATTTAGTGGAGTAAAAGATGGAAAAAACACGACTTATCTGACATTTGCAACAATTAGGGGGTGTTGGGGTGTGTGTGTTGGGGGGGTGTTTTGGTTGGGGTTGGTGGTGGCGCTGCTCATGAGGTTCCATTAACGTCCCCTTCACAAGCCCTTACACTTTTCCGATCATTTCTAACTGGATCACCCATCCCACGCCCTCATTACTCATGAGGACTAATTTATTACTTGTTATGTTTATCTTTCTTTTTTTATTTATTGAAAGTAAATTTGTCTGCAAAGAAAGGAAAAGTGTGTACAATTAAAAACATGGCTTTAACTCTCGAAAATGGAAGAAATACAATTAGGACTATTGCTTAAACGATTTTAAACGACGAGTCACTCAATCTTTGACAATTAATTCTATACTTGTTATTAGTTTAGTCAAACTATGACAAATGCCTTGCAAATTCAGTGATTTATGACTTTGCTGCAGTTTTTTTTTCTGTTCATTCAGTTAGAATTGATCAATCAAAGAACGTTATAGATTTCCAGTTAGTGTTCTTTTCTCTGGGAATTGTTTAGATTCCATTCATGATGTTACATTTTATGTTGGAGTATTGGCAAAGGATGTGGTTTTTTGGGATAATTATCGTAAATCAATCATTAGGCAAGTGGGTGGTTTTTTGGGATAATTATCCCTCATGAGTGCAGAACTGTTCTTAACAGTTGCATATAGTTAGATTATGGCATTTTAATGCCAATCTTTTTGTATGTTCTATATCTTATTGCCCTATCTTAATTATAGAAGAATTCTACAATCTAATGCATAAATTGAAGTCCCAGAGAGAAAATGTGGCAAGGTTCCTTCGAAGTTTTGTCATATAGATCATGGTCATGTAAGTTTTTTCTCATTTAACAGGGTAAAGCTTCTTTCTTGTACCGCTCTAAATGTTGCAGATATTATTACAAGTGGACAAATCGTTAACTAATAATATAATGCACGAGTAGAGTGTCCATCTCACGAAAAGGATTAAAAAGTATCAAAATTAGAATTTTTTTTTATTGTAAATATTAAAAAAAATGATTTATACTAAAATTAAACTAAATTAATACTAGAATATGAAAATTAATTAAATTGAATTTAAAACAATAATATAAAAAGTTCATGGATTAAATTTCATCAATTAATTATGGTTATCAAAATCGGATTGAATCGACCGGTAGAAACAGAAAATTGGGAATCGAATCAAGAATCGAGCCAATTAGTTCACTTTTATCCGTCCCCAAAGAATTGGATAAAAAACTGTGAATCGATTTAACCGGATCAATTTTTTCGATTTGGACGAATCAATTTTTTTATTTTTGATCAAAACGATGTTGTTTTTATCAACCAAAAAGGGTGTCGTTCTGAATTAAAATAAATTAAAAGAATTTCAGTAGTTTATTTTTAATTTTATCTGACGCTAAAATCATAACTATATTATATGTTACCTTATTGCGTGAGTAAATGTATGAGAACGTGAATGTTCATAACTTATTATATATATAACTTTTAACTTAATGTGATTGGATTGACATCGTAAGAAATATGACATTATATAGATTCTTGATTTAATCATAATTATATTATATTTATTTTTATCATATATAAAATAAATATTAAATTATATATATATAATATATATTAATTTTTTCGATTTAACCAGTTCGATCCTAATCAAACCTCTAATCCTTTGATTATATGCTTTCTCTGATTATTTAACCGGTCCAATTCTGAAAATATTCAAATTAACTACCTATAAATATGCAAGCCAAGAAGGAGTTGTAGATTTGAAGTTAGGTCATGAGGATAATGAGTCCAACAATATTATTTCTACTAATAACTCATCATTGACTCAAAATGGAAAAGGATGTGTAACCAAAAAAAGAGAGAGGAAAGGATGTGCCTCAAACTACTTCAATGGATTGTCTTCATCAAATTCTAAAATGGGAAGTCTTCTTCAACCTTCATCTTTGCCTTTTTTCAATCTTTAACAGGGCGTCTTTGTCTACTAATAATAAGGAGGATCATCAGAGTTGATATAATATATACAGTATAAGAAAATGGCAAGAAATAGGAAAAGATTATTGATTGCCATTTTCTTATTAATTTTTTTACAATTGAAGAGAAGGACTTAACATTGGTCAAATCTGCCGCCTACTCCTAGAGTAACTTCACCTGTAATCTTTAACAGTGTTTTCATATGCCATTTTGTATCTTTTAGTTTGTTTTGATTTTTGGACTTCAATAAAATTATGCTCACCGATTAGATTCCACACAAAAAATCAAAGTGTATTAGTAATTAATATATATAAGCATGTTAAACATTTATTTTCCTTTAATTGTCAATTGCTAATGATTGTAAGAAAAATTTAAGTTTAAATTTATTTGCCTGAGCATATAGTTAATTTGTGCTTAACAATGTAGGTAACTGCTTAAGTTAATTAGCTTCGATAAATAACTTTGGCATAGTGCAAATTTATGCCAAATTTAATTAAGATTATTTCCCCATATATATATATATATATAAGACTGATTTTTCTATAGTGTTAATTAATTGAAACAAGATAAAAAAATTAAAATTAAAATAGTTTGGATATATAAGTGGAGACTTAGGGAGGTTCAGTTAGAAAAATTTGAGCATATCACAGATAGATTTAAATTAATTTAAAAGAGAGGAATACAAATATAATTTATAATTACAAAAAATTAAATTATATATATATATATATATATATATATATATATATATATATATATATATATATATATATATATATATATATATCTATATAA
>CANXYC011693962.1:0-37624 GCA_948193065.1 Aleurites moluccanus
TCGAATTGTCAAAATTATGTCTCGATTATTTTATATATTAAATACAAATTAAATATAAAATATCAACACTAATAATATTAATTAAAATTACCATAAACATTCAAAATACATATTAATATAATAACATAATATAGATTAAAATATAAATAATTTAATAATCTGGTAGATCAACTCCAGATACTCTAATATTATCAAAATATTAACCAAAAGTATCAATAGTAGAAGAAGGCTTTTGTTATTGGTTTTTTTTTTTCTATAATTCTTGTTTGTTCAACTCTAAAGTACTCACGTATATTTGGATTAGCAATTGTGTTCAAGTCACGAAATAGAATTTTATTTTCTTCTTTCATTTCATTCAAGGCCAAATTCTACAGTTGGATATTCATTTGCTTCTGCCTGTCAAAACTGCTCTTCTTTAACATGTCCATAAGTTGTTTATTTTCTTCTCTAAGATTATTATATAATTCCATCATATGTTCATCATTTTTTCTTTTTAATTTAACTTTATTCACTTCATATGGTATTTGAGATGAACTTCTACCAAAGTCGTCATCATTTAAATTGAGAGAAAATGATGACAATCCATAAGACGATGATATTGGTGATTCAGGAGTAGGATTATCTGACTGTGACGAGTCGTAATTCACATTATGTACTCGAGCAATTTGTCGAACAGTGAGAACATTATTTTTAAATTTTTCAAAATCTTTAACTATATGCCAAATATGATCAAATTTGAATCATTTTTTGAACTTTGAATCTTGTATGAATAGGTTTTTTACTCGATATATCTGCAAGTAATTATGAAAATAATATTAAACATTGAAACTGATAGTAAGATAACGAAAATTATAAATACTCACAATATCATCATCTGAAACACCACTTGGATTCAAATTTTTAATTTGTTTTAGATAACCATTCAATTTCTTTATTTAAGTAATTATACTAGTCATTTGAAACTGTACATATCGTTTGGATCGACACTCCATTTGTTGGTTCCTCGCTTCATTAAAACTCTGTTCCACACGAGACCAAAAATTATCTGAAGATTGATATCTACCCGTGATAGGATCCTGAGATATGTTTAAATAAACTTGACAGAGAAACACATTTTCAGAATTAGAATATCCAGTAGATCGGATATACATTTTCTAGCAAAGCAATCGATATAGAAGAAAAATGACATTTTTACAAGATAATTTATGCAATATGATATTTTGATAATGAATTGGAGATGTGTATTTATAGCAAATGAATGCTACAATATTTTGGTATTAACAGTCTGCCCAAAAAATATTTCACACTATGCCCAAAAAAATAAATTCACACTCTACTCAAAAAATAATTCACATTATGCCCAAAAAATAAATAAACACTCTATCCAATAAATAATTCACACTATGCCCAAAAAATAAATAAATACGTTGCCCGAAAAATAATTCACACAATGCTCAAAAAATAAATAAACACTCTGCCCAAAAAATAATTCACACTATGCCCAAAAAATAAATAAACACTCTGCCTAAAAAATAAATTTACAATCTGCACAAAAAATAATTCAGACTCTGCCCAAAAAATAAATAAATAGTCTGCTCAAAAAATAAATTCACACTCTGGTTAAAAAATAATTCACACTTTGCCCAAAAAATAATTCACACTATGCTCAAAAAACAAATAAACATTCTGTCCAAAAAATAAATTCACACTCTGCTCAAAAAATAATTCACACTTTACCCAAAAAATAAATAAATACTCTGCCTGAAAAATAATTTACACTATGCCCAAAAAACAAATAAATACTCTGCCCAAAAAATAATTCACACTATTCCCAAAAAATAAATAAACAATCTGCTCAAAAAATAATTTACACTATGCCCAAAAAATAAATAAACACTCAGCTCAAAAAATAAATTCACACTATGTTCAAAAAATAAATAAACACTCAGCTCAAAAAAATAAATTCACACTCTGGTCAAAAAATAATTCACATTCTGCCCAAAAAATAAATAAACACCATGATCGAAAAATAATTCACATTATACTCAAAAAAATAATTCACACTACACTCTGCCTAAAAAATAAATTCACACCCTGCTCAAAAAATAATTCACACTCTGCCCAAAAAACAAATTTACACCCTGCCCAATAAATAATTCACACTATGCCTAAAAAATAAATAAGCACCCTGCCCAAAAAAATAATTCACACTATGTCCAAAAAACAAATAAACACTCTGCCCAAAAAAATAAATAAACACTCTGCTCAAAAAATAATTCACACTATGTCCAAAAAATAAATAAATACTCTGTCCAAAAAATAATTCGCACTATGCCCAAAAAACAAATAAGCACTCTGCTCAAAAAATAATTCACACTATGCCCAAAAAATAAATAAACACTCTGCTCAAAAATAAATTCACACTCTGCTCAAAAAATAATTCACACTCTGCCCAAAAAATAAATAAACACCTTGCTCGAAAAATAATTCACATTATGCTTAAAAAATAATTCACACTATGCTCAACAAACAATTCACACTCTGCTCAAAAAATAAATAAACACTTTATCCAAAAAATAAATTCACACTCTGCTCAAAAAATAATTCACACTCTGCCCAAAAAACAAATTCACACTCTGTCCAATAAATAATTCACACTATGCCTAAAAAACAAATAAGCACTCTGTTCAAAAAATAATTCATACTATGCCCAAAAAATAAATAAACACTCTGCTCAAAAAATAATTCACACTATACCCAAAAATAAATAAACACTCTGCTCAAAAAATAAATTCGCACTATGGTCAAAAAATAATTCATACTCTGCCCAAGAAATAAAGAAACACTCTGCCCGAAAAATAATTCACACTATACTCAAAAAATAATTCACACTCTGCCCAAAAAATAAATAAACACTCTGCCCAAAAAATGATTCATATTCTAAATTATAAGATAAGTTTATTCATTTACTATAAATAACATATTTCATTATAATATAGCTCACAATTAATAATCTCTCCTCTTTTTATTTATTTTTTAAAAAATAAACTACAAAAAATTTAGTCTATTCATTCATTTACAAAATGAATTCTAATATAAGAATTTCAATTAATTTAGCAAGTTCTAGTTCTTCTTCTGATGAAGACAATGATGTTATAATTCATAACAACCTTGCAGACATCGCTGCAAATGAAAAATTGATGCGTCTAATGATCGCTAACAATGACATAATTATTGAAACTACTCCAATCAACAAAACAATCAAGTGATCCATGGTGGCTCGGTTAGTGGTCACGCAGTGATAAATCGCAACCTGAAAAATGCTGATCGTAATTTATTTAATGACTATTTTGCTAGTCATCCACGCTATAATGATGCAATGTGCCGACGATATCGAATGTCACGAAATTTGTTCCTTTGCATTGTTGATGCTGTTAAACATCATAATAACTATTTCCAACAACGAAACAATGGACTTGATAGACTAGGATTATCATCTTTACAAAAAGTAACAACTGTCTTTCGAATTTTGGCATATGGTATACCAGCAGATGCAACAGACGAGTATATTAAAATAGGAGAATCAACGGCAATTAAAAGTATGAAGAGATTTTGTCGTGTTATTACGGAGATATTTACAGAATGGTATTTAAGAACACCCACAGCTAATGACATCGCCGGGCTACTCCATATTGGTCAACAACGTGGTTTTCAAGGAATGTTGAGAAGCCCAGATTGTATGCATTGGAAGTGAAAAAATTATCCAACTACATGGGCTAGACAATATGCAGGTCGTAGTGGCTCACTAACTATTATTTTAAAAACTGTAGCAGACTATGATCTTTAGATATGGCACGCATATTTTGGTATGCCTGGTACTAATAATGATATTAATGTGTTGAAGTCATCCAATCTTTTTTCTAATCTTACTGAAAGTATTGCTCTTCCAGCTAATTATACTATTCAAGGTAAAGAGTATAATATGGGTTATTATTTAGTTGATAATATATATTTCAAATGGTCAACTATTGTGCAAAGTATTCACCAGCCACATGGTCTAAAAAAAAATATTTTTCAATGCGACAAGAAGCATGTAGAAAAGATGTGGAACGTGCCTTTGGAGTTCTCCAATCACGGTTCGCAATCTTGTTTGGAGAAAAAATGTGTTACATGACATTATGAGTACATGCATTATTATGCACAATATAATTATCGAGAATGAACGTAATCTTGATGCACCAATTGAAGAAACGAGGGAAGCACCAACTAGAGAAGTTGAATTGGTGGTTGATGAAAATATAAGATTATATCAATTTATTAATTGCCATAGACAAATCAAGGATAAAGAAGCCCACATTATGCTTCGTAATGTATTAATTGATCATTTATGAAAAGAATATACTAATTCAGATGATTAAATGAACATTACTATGTATTTTTCATATTTGTATTTAACTTTAATTATAAATGTAATGTAATTTTTTTATTTAATTTTAATTTTAATTATAAATATAATATAAGTATTTTTAATTCTTTTTGTTAATGTAATTTTATTATAAATAATATATTAATAGTAAATGAGTCATTTAATTAATAAATTATTATAATTTAATTTATTATATTATCACTTTACTAAATCAATAATCTAATTTTTTTTAATAAATATATAAAATTTATTTATTTTATGGGCAATTAGTGCAATATTATAAAATATTGGAGAATTATAATAAATTGTATAAAATAGATAAAAAAGAATATAAAAAGAATATTTTTTTTTATGTAAAAAATGGTGTTAAAAATGAAGTTATGCTTAGAAATAAAATTACTATTTGATGTGATATAAACTGTAAAATTATATAAAATTAATTGCATAATGGTGTTTATGGTTGGAGATGGTCTTATTATTTTCATCTCTATAATTGATTATAATATTCTTTAATTCTCATCATATCAGAGAATTTTAGTATTCTATAAATTTTCATTGGCTCAACAATCACTTTCAATTTTTTAAAATTAGAATGCTATTATTAATTTTCATATTATTTTTAAATTTTTTAACACATTTTAAACTCTTCCAAATATAAATATGTTATTGTTTAGAATTTGATTATTTTTTATAAATATTATGTAATAAACATATTATATAATAAAGTAAAAAATAATATTTTTAATTAAAGGAAAAACTGTTTTAGAAATATAAAAAAACCTATTATCTTAAATAAATAAATAAAATTATAAGTTTTTTATAGGCTAGATAATCAATTTACGAGTGAGGAACACCAAAATATATATTTTCAAATTTTATTAATAAATATTCTTGTGAAAAAATTTATACACAATTTCACTTTTTTTACAAACCACCAAGGAAATTGTGTATTTTAATAAAAATATAATATCACCACTATTTATCATTTGATTAAACATAAAAATAAAATTATTTTTCAAAATGTAGTGTTCAAGTTGAAACAAAAAAAAAAAAAAAAACTTGTATCTAGGAAAATAAAAATATGTTAAAAGAAGTTTTTGCCATGTAGAGTTAATAAAAAATAAATAAGAAATTAATAAAATAAACTATTAAGTGGGACTAAATAGTTACATCAATATTACGAGATGGTAATTTCATCCGTTAATTGTCCAATAGAAAGATGACAATATCATTTACCATTTAATAGTAAAATTAATATAAGAGATATTAACTGAGGGTTGACCGATCCAGGAACTAATTGGTTAAAGTTGATCGAATTAATTAAACTTAACGAATCAATATCTTTTTATCTAGTTCAAACTTTTTTCCTTTGATTTTCAAACGGGTCAAATTATTTACCAAAATTATTTCATATTTTGAGGTTAGAAATTCCAAATTCAACTCAATGTATATAGAGTTTTAGTACATTTTTATTTTTGTTTAATTGAAAATCACTCAATCAGGCTACAAAAGTAGTTTTTTTATTAGTTTACAAAGCATTTTTATGGACCTAGAAATATTTCAAGAGATCTTTGAAGTTATGCATGTCCCTTCAAACTGTAGGCAACAAAAAGAAAAAAAAAATCTAAATTAGTCTAGTCAAAAGACCACAAGGTAACTTCTTGAAAGTGGGAGAAGAACTAGATAAGTTTAAGCGAAAGATGGCAAGGTAATTTTCGTTTCATCATTCATCTTTCTCACTTTTTGAATCTCTCTCCCCTCCCTGACTACATCCTCCTTGATCTCTTTTGTGGTACCCATCTCTTGCTCGCTCACTCTATAATTTTTCTCTCTTTTTAATATATGTAATGAGTATTTTATTAACTGGGTTGTTTTATATATTTGGTTATAGAAAAATTATGTTTTTTAATATATTCTAATGAGTTTCTTTGAATATTGAATTATTTGATCTTTTAGAATAAATTACACCCATTGCTTCTCAATTATTAACTCATGCACATCATCCTCTTTAAATTAATTTTTATAACATAAATATTATTATCATTAGATCAAGTTTTTCATTAACGTCCCTCATCTCATTTTTTGTCAAATTTCCAAGCGAAAAATATATGTGGATGGTAGATCACCTATTTTAAATTAAAAATAGGACATGTTATCTCTTTGACATTATTTTTCTTTTTTCCCACATGCTCTTTTCTTTCTCTCTCAACTGCTTCTCTCTTTCACCCAACCTTTGCCTCTCAATATCACCACCTCTAGATCTCTTGAAAAGCAGCCTTTTTTTATCCCTCAAAACTAATAATGCTTATTTTCTCGAATCTATTCGTAAACTTCGCTTTAATTATATTCCCAAATTGAATCAACCTCCAATATGGTAATCTATTTCTTACCTCTCTATTCCCTCGTTTCATCTACCTCTCTTTCTTCGCTTGCAAAATCATAGGCAAAAATCTCCTCACTGATCCAACCGACTATGAATGACTCCAAAACGAAGCCAAAATTATGATGATCTTACCGCCACATCCAAACACTGTTCAGATCCACGACTTGTACGACATCGATAACTCACTCACCATTGTTACGAAGCTCTACGAGCAGTATAGATAAAACAATTTATGGTAACAATCAAGACTTAAGAGCCTTGTTATTTATCTTAGAATAAGATTAAAACCATTGAAAATCCAGTTTACATACAGCCATAAACAGTCTTTGATAATTATCAACAATATTATCAACAATGGCCTTTGCTAGCATGGTCTTGTTTTTGGATCTCAACAAGGAAGGAAGGAAGATGATCAATGGTCATGATCCCTTTCTCCGAGTAGCATTCAAAAAAAACATTGATCTCCTTTGGCGCCACCGCCATTTTCAACATCCGATGGAAGTAGAAGCAGAAGCAGAAGCAGAGTGTTACTCATTACTCAAATAGAAATCAGCCAAGTCTGTAGAGAAACTAATTAGTTACAGATTTTTGTGATAAGGATAAAATATTTAGATGATAAAGTTAAGCCTTTTGTTATTATCTTTTGGTTACTGATACAACACAAATTGTTACATAAGCCTTTTATAAATGACTATCCCGTGTACTCGGTAAATACAAGTTGAAATATAATACAATTCTTTTCAAGTTTCTTCATGGTATCAGAGAACTTTCCTTGCTCTCTTTCTCTGCCATTGCTTTACTGAGTTTTCTTTGGCTATTCCTGTTTTTCTTTTTCATTGCCATTTTTCCGTCACCTTTTTTTGGTCATTTTTTTTGCTTTTTTGTCACCAGTTCTGTCACCTTTTTCCTTGTTTTTCTCCTGAATTTCTGCTGTCATTTTCCTTTTCCTTTTCCTTTTCATTCCATTATGTGCTGGTTCTATTCATTATGTTGTCATCTGTCATCTGCCATTTCTACTGGTTCTCTATTTTATACTCTGATTTTTGTTTGCTTGAAGTCACGTTTCTTTCTGCCATTCTGTCATGGGTTTCTTTTTTCATTTCTTTTCTTTTATTTCGATTACTGTTTTACATATTATTTCCTATTATCCGCTGGTTTGCTCCATTATTAGATTTCTTTTATTTGCTGGTTTTGTCATCTGTTTGGTCAAGTTAATCTCTAGCCTAATCTGGTGCTGTTTTGGTCACGTTAGAAAGTTGATTATTTCATTTTCCATGTCGTCTTTTTCTTGTTGTGTCTTTTCTTCTTGTTTCGTTTACTCAAATGCTTCCTCTTCTAATAGGTTATAATTTGGTTCATCATGTTGATGGAACTATAGACCTTCCACTGAAAATTTTTCCTACTGGTGATTAGAATCATGCCTATACTTTCTGGTTTAGGGAGGATCAAATTGTTATACGCTAGCTTGTCACTTCTATTTTTTAATCGCTATTGCCTTAAGTTGTTGGAGCTACAATAGGTCGTGAGGCTTGGCAAAAATTATCCACCATCTATTCCTCTGGCTCAAGAACTCAGATAAGGCATTTGAAAAGCAAATTACACAAACTTGAAAGAGGGAATGGTATAATAATTTTCATGGGATGGGTTAAATAAATAGTTGATCACTTTGCTGTCTTGAAGAGTCCGGTTATGGAAGAGGATTTGGTAGGTGCGGTAACAGATGGCCTTGGACCTCTTACAGACCTTTTGTATGTTCTCTTGATGCTAACTTAAGACCAATTTCATATGATGATCTATATGGATTATTGCTTAATAAGGAGCAACAATTACAACTTGATTCAACCAAGCTAGATGATTTTTCTCCAACTGCTTACTATAATGTGCATAAACATGGACGTGGGTTTTCTAGGGGAAGACAATCCTCTTTTACTTCATCCCGTGGTGGTTTGCAATATGGCTGAGGTACTTATTCATTCTCTCTGCAATCTGGTTTTGCCAGTCATATCTCTACTCATATACAGTGCCATAATTGCCGAGACTATGGTCACATAGCCAAAACTTGCTCTAGTCCCAAATCAACAAACCACATTTATTCCAAACCTACGTCACATCTTGCAAGTATTGGTCATGTTGCACAACAGTGGCTTATGGATTTAGGAGCTAATCACCATCTCATAGCAAAAATGGATAATTTAGCAATTTCAAATAATTATGCTGGCCTTGAGACTGTTACAATTGGAAATGGTAAGTTAATTCCTATATCTCATGTTGGTTCTTATACTACTTCTTTAAATAATAATTTTGTTTCTCTTAACCATGTTCTCTGTATTCCAGACTCTTGTGAAAATTTATTATCGGATAGTGCCTTTACTCGTGACAATTCTCTTTCTGTTGAATTTTTTCCGAACTTTTTTTTTTGTCAAGGATATCCTCACGAAAAGTGTTATACCAAAGCCAGAATAAGCGTGCCTTCGTTCTTTGCGGGCTGCCTTATTCAATAATCAGATTCGTTTTCTTAATAATAATGTTGACTTATTATGTCAGGTTTGTGCTATGTGTAAATCAAATAAACTTCTTTTTTTCCTGAATTTAAGTTTAAAACACTTCAACCTTTAGAATTAGTTCATTCAGATGTCTGGGGGACCGTTTCCGATTCCTTTTATTGAGGGTTTTTTTTATTATGTACTGTTTTTTTTTATCATTATAATAAATATTCCTGGATTTATTTTATTTATCAAAAGTCTGAGGTTTTAAGTGTTTTTATTAAGTTTTATCATGTGGTTGAAAAATATTTTGAAAAATCTATAAAGTGTTTTCAAGCTGATTGTGATGGTGAATGTCAACCTTTAACTAAATATATGTCTGATAATGGTATTTGTCAGTGTAGTTTTTGTTTGTATACTCCAAAACAAAACAGTTGTGCAGAACGAAAATATAGGCATATAGTTGAAACAGTTCGAACTTTAATGCAATTTGCATTTATTTCTTTTGTTTACTGGAATCATGCTTTTGATATTGTTGTTTCTACCATTAATAGATTACCTGCGTCTCATCTACTATTTAAACCTCTTTACAGTCTTCTATATTGCTCCCAATTATCATAAATTAAGAATTTTTGGTTATTTATGTTTCCCATGGCAAATACCTTACACAAAGCATAAACTTGAACCCAAGTCAAAATCCTGTGTATTTTTGGGATACAGTAAGATTCATAAAGGATATAAAATGTCTTGATTTTACCACTAACAAGTTATACATCTCACGTCATATAATTTTTATGAGTAGATTCTTCCATTTGCTACGGGTATGAATTGAGCAGATTTTTCCATTTGCTGCGGGTACGAAAATTATTACTGCAACTCCATCATCTCCTGTTGTTTTACATGACCGATACACTCCTATATATCTTCATGCTCCTCACAATGGTTCAGGAATTCTCGGTCCTGCTCTGTCCTTCTCCACTGCTTGTGCAGAATTGCAAAATAGCCGCACATTTATGCCATCAAACACTAGCAAAGTGACTGAATTTTCAATTAATAATGCACCTGGAAACTATTGCTACTCCACCACATCCTATTGATTCCTCCATACAGTCCATTCCTCCAGCAATGGTTGGTACCGCGAGCCATGTCACAGATAATCAGGTCTCATCGCCATTGCTCTCTGTGTCATCCAATGTGTTACAATCCAAAATGCAAGCTGAGCCCGTCCAAATGTTTCATTCTGGTCATGATAAATTACCCGAACCTGCACTCATTGTTGATTTTACAAAATATTTGATGCCACAACCTACACAAACTGAACCTGACTCAATCAACAATTCATCTGTTTCACCGTCTACTACCCATTGTTCTCCACCACCAACCAGAATGGTTACATGGGCACAAACGAATTCTCTAAAACCTAAGAGAAAGAGAATTTTTGACTTGCTTGCACCTATAATATTACCTTTAGTACCTACTTCTTATATTGTAACTATCAAAGATCCTAATTGGAGAAAGACTATGCTTGATGAATACAATGCATTAGTTAATACAGGTACTTGGGAATTCGTGAAACGTATGCTGCAATTTTTTTTTTTAATGTAATGAATCAGCTTGGTTTTTTGTTGTTTTGATTTGATTTTTAATAAATGGAACAATTTGGTATTTTCGTGAACAAACGGAAGGAAAAACAGAGGAAGTGAATGTCAAATCCAAGACAGAACAATGGTATGATTTGGTCGGTTATGTGCATGTCTTCTTCTGTTATTATATTAACAGCATTTATTTCACAAAATCACCACTCTCACTTAACCACAACTCCAATCAATTTCATTTTTCATTTACTTAGTTTTTCATTTTTCATTTTCCTTTCCGTAGTCTTTAGCCTGTAGCTTAGAGAGAAAAAAAATTATTTAAGATGAAAAAATTCCATCTATGCAGTTTTATTCAGCTGCTACGAACCTTTTATACGGATCTTCATACACGCAATGTTGACTGGACAATGAATACCAAATAATCTACATTTATTAATTTTAAGTATTAAATTAATTAATTTAAAAATTTAGGGGTTAAAGTTATTTTTGGTATTAAATTATAAGATTAATTATATATATAAAAAATATAGTTTAAAACTAAAAATGGCTTATTGAGATCCTAAATATAAGATTTTGAAATTTAAATGAGTTCATCCTAATCTAAAGGTTTATGTCACTTGAAACTCATAAATTAATATTTATTTATATATTATGAGCCAGATAATTTTTTTCAAATCGAAAATTAGAATATATTATTTGCCTACTTATAAAATAAAATTATTTTAGATTTTGTTTAAATTTTTTTATTTAAATAATTCATATATTTAAAATTACGTACTCCACATCAGGAAATAATCTAAATTTAGATGATGGTTTGAGTTTCACATGATTTAAGTAAAGAAAATAATTTTTTTGTTAAATTTTTTTTGAGAAATTCAATATTACAAATAATTTAGTTTGATATTTATAAATTAACCTTAATTTATTATGAAATTATTCTTTAAAGTTAAATTGATAAATAATTTGATTTATTGACAACTTAAAGTGATCGAACTTGAAATAATTCAATCTCGAATGTACTTTGTCTCATATGTTTGTTACCTCAGCTAATTGATATATATTATGGAGTTAATTAATTACCAGCAATGCTAAATAATATTTTTTTTCCTTTTTTTTTTTCAAAAATAACGAGAGAGGGTTTCATAGTCTATCAAATTATAGGAAAGAGCTAACTTCATCCTTTTTCTCATAAATAGATCCCATGTGATATGAGAAACGAGGAAGTCTTCTTAAACAACTAAAGTTTATGTACAATTCATTTTAATTAGTTTTGATGATATAATAAATTTAGATTTATTGGTTTCTCTTATTCATAAAAATGTAACCTTAGAACTTCAGCGACCTCTTTCTCTTTTCTTGTCTTGTTTTTTTCCCTACAGTCCTTCTTTCCTATCGTTTTTGCTTCTACCTAACTCGTCATTCTCCCTCGTTATAAAATATTGTGGTATCTATTTTATTTTAAATTGTTTCATTGTTGTTTTGAATAAAATTTAATATTAGATCTAAATTTATTTATTTATATTTATGTGGATTTTGTTTGTAAGTATTCCGTAGAGTTTAGATTGTCCTTCTTTATGAAAATTTGTTTATCTCCTTATATAAAAATTTATTTGTTTGTCATATATAGGGATGAGTTTTCATTTAGTTTTCAATATATCAGACTCATTAAATAATTTAATGTTAATATCGAGTGAAATATATTTTCCACAGATATGTCAATTATAACTGCTGAACTGAATATTATTATTTTGATAATTTAGTCAATGAAATTTAGGAGTAAAACTCATTTCATATTTATTTTGATTGTAATTTTTTAATTACTTTATCATAATGTATCTTTTTATTATATGAATGAAATATCTCTTTTTATTAAAAAAAAAACTTTACAAAATTATTTTGAAATTTTAATTAAAGTTAAATTTATTAAAAAAAAATGAAGACTTTAATATTTATATGTTATAATATATATTTAAAACAATTAAGTATTTAAATTAATATTTTGAATGTAAAATTATAATAAATTAATATGATTTGAAATTTAATAAGTATTTATTTTATTTTATGCTAAAGTCATATTATCCTTAAAAATTTGATCTCAAGACTAATTCCGGATCATGCACTTGTTACGCTTTGTTATGTAATCAAATTATTAGAGAATTTGAATTACTATTTGACTCGAACGATAACTATTGTTCGCATTAATTCTCTACATAGATTTGGTCTTTTTATCTATAAGATTATATTAACAAATGAAAAATAGAATTGGAAAATTTGAGTTAATCACTAATTGTTACTTTCTCCAGAAAAATGCAGATAGATTGCGTAACAAAAATGAAAAACTATGTTTTGGTCAACTAATTAAGCCGTCATAGGTGACTTTTGTTACATATGTTTGTAGTTAGAGCGGAATGGCAGTTAGAAGTTAGACCATGGGCAAAATATCTATCCACCTGTACTTGTCAATATAGCAACTCGAACCTAAACCCTTCCACGTATGCATCGCGGATTACAGGGAACATGACAACCAGGTCAAGGCCTGCGGTACTTTGGAAAAAAACAAATATATATATTATTTGGAAGAATAATTTTTCTCGGAGTTTAGGTCCAAATAATTTAATTATTTGTCACAACTGTTAATAATTAATAATAATATATATTATTTAATAATTAATAAATATTTATAATAAATATTTAATAAATTTTTTATTAATTATTAGACGGTATTATATTCAATAAATATTATAAATAAGTATTGATATTTATTTTTTTATTTAAATATTATTTTTAGAAAATAATTTAATTTTTATAATTAAAAAGCAAAATTTTTAAAAAAATTAATTTGAAATTTTTATAAATAATAATTATTTAATAATTACTTAATAATTAATTATTATCAATAATTAAATATTATATTATAATTACGGAAAAGAAAAAAATTAACAGTCGCAGAAAAAAAAATTATTAAACAACCACTTAATATAAAACTGAAAATTTTTATCCAATTCACTTTCTAAACTTCAATTTTCCAGTCAATTTAAGACCTGTGGTCCTGCAAGTTATGTGGGACCCATTGCATATTTTTTAAATATTAAAATTTAAAAAATAATATTTTTAATTAAAATTAAAATTAATAGAAAAAGATAGACCCGATTATCACATAAAAAAAATATTGTATTACTTTGATTCTTCTTCTTCTTCTTTTTCTAGTGTGAAACGCAATCTCTCTCTCTGTATGATTCTTTCTTGATTCACTGTTGTTATGTAGAAACTGGCATGTGTCATTGTTGAGCATTCACCGTCAAAGCCACGATCTTAACCATTGATTAGAGGGTTCTAACGAAAAAAATCGACGGTTTGTTCGTTGCAGGTTTTCTCCATTTTTCTCTTTCAGTGAATACATGGATCTATTTTAATGATAATCTGCCATTACTTCTGGTGGGATTTGATGAAATAAATTGATTGTGAAAAAAAAAAAAAAGGTTGATTTATTATATGGGTTTTTTTAAATTTGGTTGATTTTTGTGAGAAATGATCTTAAACTTAATGGATGTAATTGAAAATTTTTCTTCTTTGAAAGATATTGGATTTAAGTTAATATCTTTAGTCAATTCCTAAACTTGAGAATTAGAAGTTTATTTAAAGTCTAAATGCAGAGGAATAATTTTTCTGGCTATTGATAGAGAACTTGTTTTTGTAGATCTGGGTTTTGATGAAACCCAAAATCTCTTTTTTTTTAAAAAATTTTAATTTTAATATTTTTATTATTTAAAAATATTATTTTTTAATTTTAATATTTAAAAATATAAAGTTGGTCTCACTTAATTACTGTTAATGGCAAGTAACAAACTTACTCAAATTGACTAAAAAGTTGAAGTTTAAATAGGTTAATTGAATAAAAAAAAGGGGTGTATTCAATTAAAATAAAAATATTTATAAATTTTTTTAAGTGTATGATTTTTTTTAAACTTCATAGATTTTTAATAATTTTTATAAATTTATGGATAATTTTAAAAAAATTTATAAATATTAATAAATTTTTATAGATATTAGTATATTATTTCTAATATTTATTTTATATAAATATAATAAATTTATATTTCTTATATAATAAAAATAAATATATAAAATTATAAATAAAAAATATAAGTTTTGAATTAAATAATATTATTTAATCAAATATCAAAGTTAATTATTATAATATTTCAAAAAGATAAATATTTTTCTATTTATTGTTCCATAAATTCATAATATTTTATTTTAATTTTTAAAAATAAAATTTTAAAATATTATTTTATTAGTTTTTCAATTTCAACTAAATATTATTAATAGATAAGATTCTTATATTATATAAATAGATAAATTTTTAATAATAAATCATATATTAACTGATATTAAGAAATCAACATTGCTTAAGTTCATATTTGATTACAAAATAATAATCGGTGAATAAACTTGAAATAAGTTTAATTTGAATCCATGTAATTATTTTAAAAAAAAAAATAATAATAATAATAATAAAAGTCAAATTAATTTTACAATCCCAAAATCAAAATAAATTATTTTAATTGTTTTAATAAAAAAAAGAAATAAACAACATAAAAAATTCATCGAATAAAAAAAAATTTTAAAAAAACTCATTTCAAGCGGAAAAGTTATTTTTAAACAAAACTTTTATAATTTGAAAAAAAAAAATCAGTTGAAATCTTAATGATAAATGAAAGATTTTTAAAAAGTTTTTATTTATTTATACTGCTACTTTAAAAAATAATAAAAGTATATAATAATTTATTAGTTATAAAAAATAATACTTTTTTAATATATATTTATTTTTACAAATTTTATAAAATTTGTAATTGAATATTTTCGGATTTCTATAAATTTTTCTAAAATCTTTAAAAAAAATTTACTTCTATAAATTTTTTAAAAATTATTATTAAATATTTTTTAACTTTTTAAATTTATCAAAAATTTTAATTCTCTATATTGAATGCGTCCCTGAACTTTGAAGAAAAGTTTAGTTCACAAATTAGGTATTCCGCATTTATTTGTTAGTCCGCATACCAACTATAAGTTCAACAAACCCCAACTGTGTATTTAAAACCAATTTAATTTTACATGGACCCCTACAAATTAATTTAAGGAAGATGTGAACATTGCATTTTCTAATTGGATTTGGCTATCTCCGTCTCTATCAAAAGTATCGGCTGTATAATCCAGCAATTGAACGCCACACAAAACACTGATAATGATATGGGTTTTGACAAATTCACATTATCAATGTCATATAATTAATATATATTATTAAGATCAAGACAGAAATTAAACATCAATAATTAGAGAAGCCAAAAAAAAGGAAAGAAACTTAGGATTCTAGCAATAAAAAACTTTTTATAATTTATGGGAACCAAAATTGTATTATAATGAAAGTATTTATATTTATAAAATATAATAACTCATAAATAATAAATAAATTTCCGAGAATTTAAGGCAAATACATACACTATTAAAGAAAAAAAAAAGTGTAATAAATGAAATTAAAAAAAAAAATAGAAACAAAGTACATTTAATATAAGAAATACAAATAAAATATATAAAAAAATGCAATTATAATAATTTGGGATAATATATATAGAGAAATTATTAGGTAGAATAAAAATGAATTCATATAAATATATTTTATCATCTATATTTCCTCTCAATGTAAATAGGAGGAAACGTTAACACCCAATTTAATAATTTCTTATATATATTTCAAAAAATATGTAAAATATTTGAGAGGAAAATTAAATTTTGATAAAGACCCTCTATACATATATTAAATTTTGATAAAGACCCTCTATGCATATACTTACAATACTCAAACTCATAATGTGAAAGTCTCAAATATGATTGAACTAAAAAATTTTTAATAATAATTTATAAAATTATTGTGATATGTATAGAAGAAAAAACAAATTAATTAAGCTGAAATGTGAAAAACAGCTTTATTGAATGTGAAATTAAGATCTCAATCTGTATTTAAATGAAAATATTACATAAAAATGAATCAATCAACATTCTCACACACTCAAACTATCTGATAAAAATCTAATACAAGAAAGCTACAAAAATGAACAAGAAGGTGGCTGAGAGACTAGTGATACTAAGGGATCTAGCAGAGCTGTCTGGTGGAGGAGGGGCGGTAGAACCTGATGGAGATGGGGAAGAAGGGGTGGTTGAAGATGGAGGAGTGGTAGAGCTGCCTGGTGGGGTGGCGGTGTTGCCGTTGACATTGATGGTTAGCTTTTGACCAGCTTGGCAGTGGCCAGAGATGGTACAGATATAGAAATGCTTACCGGAGGTGAGAGTGATGATTGTTGGTGCGGTGTTATTGACAAAGATTGGGTTTGCAGTATTGCACGAGTCATAATTTCCTTCAGTCACCTCAGATACATCATGAGCTCCACTCGAATAGTTGAAAACTGCAAAACATTCAACAAAATTCCTCTATTATTACCCAAAGCAAGAACAAAAGGTTTATTTTTTTATAATTTATCAATCACTTAATTTTGTTTAAATTAATTTTCTTCTTAATCGAACATCAATAGCACCGCTTAGAAAATCCAAGAAAGAATTAGCAAATATGACTATTATAGTCTTTTCTTACCTAAGATGTCTCCAGCATTGAAGGTCTTGCCAGAAGTCCAATTTTGGTAAAAAGATTCAGCATTTGCAAAGACAGACCAACCTCGATCGTCTCCAACTGTGTAAGTCACTGGTGGTGGTGTAGAAATTGGAGAAGGTGGTGGTGTAGAAATCGTAGAAGGTGATGGAGCAGAGACTGGTGATGTTGGTGGTGTAGAAACTGGAGAAGGTGATGGGGCAGAAACTGGGGTAGGAGTGCTGGGTTGAGGTACCGGTGAAGAAGATGAAGGTTGAGGAGCTGGAGCAGTTGCAGCACTAACATTGATCATCAATTTTTGACCAGCACTGCAGTGGCCGGTAAAGTTGCAGATGAAATAGTGCTCACCCGTAGCATTAATGGAGATTCTTGCAGGACTAGTAGTTTCTAATAAAATAGGATTGGTTGTGGTGCAACCATCATAATCTGCTTTTGTTACTTTAGCAACATCATGTGCGTTGGCAGCAAAATTAAACACTACACAAGATTAAAAAAAAAAAAGATTCAGTATTTTGTCGCTCTAATTCACAAGTATTAAATATTTATCCATAAAATTACATTCATATTCTTACCAAGAACGTCACCAACTGCAAAAGTTTGGCTTGAAGCCCAGTTGGAGTAAAATGTAGCACCGCCTTGAGCAATTGTCCATCCAGTGGTATCACCAACTGTATGGGTCGTCTGTGCAGCGGAACTTTGAATAAAAGCAGCTATAAAAATTGCTGCAAGAAATGCCATGTTTAATCTTGTTGCCATTGAAATGTGTTCCTAATGGTCAGGTCGCCCCTGTTTTTTTTTTTCCTTGCTCTGTTTTTGTTCTGTTTTAAGAGAGACTGTTTTGTTCTCTGTTGGAAATGAACTATATGCTTATGCCCCTTGTTGTTCCAATTTATAGAAATAGGTTTGAATATGAGAAAATTTTTGAACCGTTGGATGGAGGACACGTGTTTGATTTTCAATTACTTTGATCAAGACTTTGGGCTAGTTCTTTCTTGAAGGGCGGCCGGAAAATGGGACTTCCAGAAATTTTTTAGAATTTGCCGCGTGATGACTAAATAGCTCACCGAACCTAATGACTTGGAGCGTTGACTAGTCAATGATTTTTGTTTATAAATGTGAATTAGAGTAAACCAACGAATAAAATAATGTTAAGCATTTTGGTGCATGGACCGCAATCTTGGAAGAATTGGTGCAAAATGGAAGTTTCATGCCACCGCCTATAATTCGAGAAAGTTATTGTCTCGTACATATTTCTTATTTTTTTATTTTTTATTTTTATAAAAAACTTTAGTACCTTTTTTTTTTCCAAAATATTATTATTGTGTTATTTACTTGATTTATTGATGAAGTGTAGCAGCAGTTATTTGAAAGGTATAAAAAGAAACATGCGAACTTGAATATATTTGTTTTTAAAAATGAATCACTTTTAATTAAAAAGAAAAAAAATTGTAGACTTTTAGTTTTAGATGAAAAAAATAAATAAATAAACACTTTAGTGACCTCAATATTTGTGGGTTTGAAAGCATACTCCAAACTAATTCTAGATTCGGACAGACATTATTTTTAAAATAAATAATTTTAAATAAAAAATAAGCAAGAAATTTTACAAGACGATGAACAATAATTATTTGCCATTTAATTTTTATTGACTTAAAATTTATTTTGGACAAAATTTAATGCCAAAACTACTTTACATAGGTTTAGTGTGAACTAAATAGAGGCAGAGGTCAAATTTATTAATGATGTGTTTGATGAAATTTAGTTTATGAATTAGATAAAAATTTAATTAGGGCATGAAATATTATCCTTGATTTGCTTATCTTTCTTGGTTAAATGATGTCTTTAATGAAATAGAAAGGGAATGGGGAGAATTATACATTTTCATATGCCTAAATCTCCTATGGTCATGAAGTTTAGAAGCCTCTTCTCATGGTCTAATCTCATTTTATTATTAGTAATTATTATTTTTTAATTAAGAAGAATATAAAATAGAGACTTCTTCAAATGCGCATATATTTCTAAATAAGGTATAGTCAAAGTTTTTTTATTTTTTATTTTTAAAAAATGGTATAGTCAAAGTTATAAGCCTAATATTTGTGAACTTTTCTTGCAAAAGGATTCAAAGTTACTATTAGTTGTCATTTTAAAAAAATCAGTCGAATTTGATTAAGAGGGATTGTTTAGGAATTAATGATTCGGTTAATTATTTTTCATCAATAAAATGTGTGCTTGCTATGTTAAAGAACCAATGGAAGGAAAAATACTTGGACCCAAGAGTTAATAGGGACCATATACTCTAATCCAGACAATGTTATGTGTCAATTTTGGAGAGTTAGCCTTCAAGAGATAAATAATCAATTATTTGTTGTTAGAGCTGTAATTGACTTGCTCAAATTTGATTTGATTTTTTTTATTTATGAATTTGAACTTGAATTCTAAATTGAACTTAAAAATTATGTTTAAATTTAACTCGTTTAATTATTAGATAAATTCGAGCTCATTAAAAATTTATTTAATTATAATTTACCTCTACTCGAACTTTACTCATTAATAAATTATAATTGAATTAATTTTGAATTTAATTTATTTTAAAACTCGTTGATAATTTATTTATAACTAATTAAAATATTCAACTTCCTAAATATTAATTTCTAATAAAATAATATAAAAGTAAAAACATCTAATTAGTTAAAAAAAATTCCAATCATAAAGTTAGTATTATATATATATATATATTTCAAAAATAATAATTTATAAAAAAAAATATTTTTAAAAATTAAAATATTAGATTATATAATACTAATAAAATTTCAACCTAAAACTCTATTAGTATTACAAAAATATAATTACTATCATATAAACTATTTAACAGTTACTTATTTTTTAAAAAAATATAATATATTATTAATTTTAAAAAAATAATTATATATCATCATCAAATTATTTATTTATATATTTTATATATTTATATTACTTGATTAATCTAAAGACTAAAATATATATGATTTATAAATTAAGTGAATGAATATTATATTTTATTATTAAGAAAAAATAATAATAAGTTTCCTAGAAAAATAATTTTTATTAAAAATTAATATATATATATATATATATATATATATATATATATATATATATATATATATATAATTTGCTTTTCTTTTAGAAATATTTAAAGTGAATATATAAAAAAATTAGAAATATATATATATTAGTCAAATTAAGTTATCAAAAAAATTATAAAAGAGTTAAAATGTATTTTTTGGACTACTAAAATTATTAAACTAATAATAATAATAATCGAATTATTCATAAGTCTAATCAAATCGAACTTGAGTAAACTTAACTCATTTATTTATCGAATGTTAAAATAAAACTTAAATTTGAATTATGTATAAAAAAAAATTGAACAAAAATGAGTTTTTATGGAGTTGAGTTCCAAACCGCTAAGATCGATTTAATTCAGTCTAACTTATTGTAACTAATTAAGATTAGCTTTATCTTAATTTTATATTTTGTAATTTAGCTTTATCTTTGAATTGTATATTAAATCTCTCTAAAAGTATTTATATGCTAATATTATTATTTGGCTATTAACGAGTGAATATGACTGTCTTATAATATAAAAAATACAAAATTATAATAATTTTGTATTTCATATTAAATTTTTTTTCAATGTATTATTATCTCGGTAAAAGTATTTATATGCTAATATTATTATTTGGCTATTAACGAGTGAATATGACTGTCTTATGATATAAAAAACAAAAAAATTATAATAATCTTTTATTTCACATTATTTTTTTTTTTCATTGTATAAGAAAAAATAACATTGATATATACCAATGGCACCTCTTATAGCTGTTTTCTTATCATATCCCATATCGTTTATAATTGGAATTTTCATTCCATATATGTATTAGGAATTTGATGTTTGGCTTTCTTATCTTTGAACCAGAATATTGACTTAGCAAAGCATCTAGTAAAACATTTCACCTAGTTCATGAAATTATACGTTGAATAATATTTTACGTCATATATTATATTATTATGTAATATATGACATACATTATTATGTAAATAAGACATTAATGGTCTAAATGTGGATTTGGAAATCTAAACCAAACCAATTCTCAGCTATTCCACATGGGTTTGGTTTGATGGAATTTAGGTCATAGATTAAATAGTTAAACTTTAATTAGGACAAGCAACAATGTCTTTACTTGTTATTTTCTTGGTTAAATATGTCTTTAATGAAATAGGTTGGCAAGTAGTTACAAAGATAAAATTATACATTTGGAAGTTTTTATCTCATGATGATCTTTCATTTGATTGAAACTAGGCTAGTAATTTCAGCAATCCAATGTCTATTTTTGGGTATGCAACTTGGTGTCCACCTATGCCTAAAGGATTTTATTAGGCTAAAACTTGATGCCTAAATCTAATCCAATTTATTTATCTTTTAATTTTTATCTTAAAAAGTATCAGTAAATATTTATTCACTATTTCTTTTTTTCTAAAATTGAATTAAATCATATCTATTTTATATATACAAGTTTTTTAGTGGTAGAATTTTTGAATTGTCTATTAAAGACATGATTTTTAATGTAAAATATATATAAAAAAAAACCTTCTTATTCTTAAATTGATTGGTTTACTATCATCTTTAATTAAAAATTATTATTTTATTATTTTTTATTCTAATAAAAAATAAAATCAATTAAAAAATTAAGAAAATTGTAATACAAATAGAAATTATAATCTAATCATATTTTAATTAATATTTCAATAATAATTGCAATAAATAATTTCATCATTAATTCATATTCATGAGATCACTATTACACTCATATTTATATTCATTTCACAATATCAATATCTCATATTCTTTCAAAAAATTAATATTTTATATTTAAATGATATATTTTTTATTAATTTTAATTTATTTTATACGTTAATAACTTAATTTTATATTTATATAAATTAATTCTTACAGTTTATTTTTTATTGCAAAGATTTTTTTTAATAAATCTTCAAGTTTAACCATAGTAGGTACAATTACATTTTTCTATGAATTTATTTTATATTATCAATTTTTTAATTATATTGAGATTTTTAATATATAATATCCTTAATTAAATAAAAAAGTGATTGTTTATTTTTAATCTATATTTTATTTATTTCATTAAACAATTAAATCAGGGTACTATATATATATATATATATATATATATATCTTATTATGTTGATTATTAAAAATTGTATAAAACTATGTTCAAAATTTATTCAAATAATTTAGGATACAAATATGAAATTTAATAGTTTTAAAAAAAGTTGGATTGAATCAAACAGATTCATTCAAAGCATAAACTTATTAATTGACAAATTCATCAATTTCAAAAAAAATTGAAGGTTAGGAAGTGGAGGATTGACTTGTGTCAATTCAAATACCTAAAGCATACTTTTCTTTTAACTTAATTTAAGGTTTTTATTATTTAAAATTTTCCCATCTTAAATGAAACTTCCTTGCTCTACGCCTCTACTTCCGAAAATAAATAAATAAAAATAATTATTGGCACTAGATTTGGTCAACTTTCATAATTGTCTTATTATTAGTTTAAACCTTTAAAGTGTGGTGTGTGGAATAAGTTCCCACCATCATATTGCATAAATTATATTAATTTTAAAAGAACATTTAAACTTAATATAATGTATGGATTGGTTCCCTCTTGATTATAATATAACATAACATATAAATAATTCTTTTGTGCTGAAAATGGGCATTTTTCATTTCTTTTCAGTTTTCCCATTCTTTGATGGATGTGTCTTTTTTGTTTTTTTTATAATATGAGAAACTTTTATTATAAAATATATAAGAATCAGTCAGCATTTCACCTTTTGTACATACTTTGCCAATATATTGATGATGAACATATTGCTTTTAGAAAAATATTTTTGGATCAATCTATATATTACAATCCAATCCCTAACTTTGGAGCCCATTGCCATACATTTTTCCCATTCGTGAAACTTTATTTTATTAACATTGTTTTATCTAGAAGAATACAAATTAATTCAAGAAATAAGATCTTGAAATCATGCATGTGCATAATTCCTAATTAAAAATTGAATTGGAAGTCAAATTTTGCAAGCTTATGTTTCCTAATTAAAAAGAGAAATGATAATGACTTAATTATAAAGGCATTTGGGATCATTTATGGAATTTGAAATTTAAATCGAGCCTAGTAAAATAGAAGGGTAAAGTGAAAAGTTTTATTTAATTTTTAATATATAGTATAGTATGGTGAATATGATATGCATATAATACATTAATAAAAGTTTAATAATTCCCTTCCTCTTTTTAGCTCAAATGTTGGTGAGGATTTGAGACATTTTATTTGCACTCAGCTAATAGTTACTCAACCGGAGGGATAATATACTTATCTTGGTCTTCTCTTGCTTATAGGTAGAAAGAAGAAGGTAGTATTTTCTTTTATTAAGGAAAGGGTATGGCAAAGATTTCAAGGGTGGCAAGGGAAGTTACTATCTCAGGCTGGAAAAGAGGTTCTCTTTAAAACTGTAGCTCAAGCAATCCTAGATTATGTTATCAATGTTTTTTTATTGTTTCTGTAGTTGTGTGTGGAATTAGAGAGAATGATGAACTCTTTCAAGTAGGTTCTGGTAGAAGAGAGGGAAAAATATTAATTCGATATGGTGAAAGAAACTTTGTGTTAGAAAGGAATTGGAGCGTTTAGGCTTTATGAGGATGCATGATTTTCAATTTGACACTTCTAGGTAAACAAGGGTGGAGGCTTTTATCTGACACAACTTTTCTAATGTCCAAGGTATATAAGGCCAAGTACTTCCCTCGGTCTTCTTTCCTAAATCAAATATTGGTTACAACCCTAATTATGTGTAGAGGAGAATCCTTGGCTACATAATGATTCTAATCCTTATATAACAATGGATATAAGGGAAGGTCAGTATCTAAGGGGTAGTATTGGAGGTGATGCTCAATAAAGGCTATGGATGGGATTATGATGTTTTTAATGATCTATTCAATAGTCATGACAAAGATCTTATTTTACATATTCCTCTTAGTAATAGAGATGAGGAAGATAGATGGTCATGGGCTCCAAATCAAAGAGGAATTTATATTGTTAAAAGTGCATATAGATTACTTCAAGTTGCGGCAAATCACTTAACTGTTAGTAATAGAGATGTGGAAGATAAATAGTCATAGGAGTAATAGAGATTTGAAAGATAAATGGTCATGGGCTCCAAATCAAAGATGAATTTATTTGTTAAAAGTGCATATATATTACTTCAAGCTATGACAATCACTTAACAATTAGTGTTAGCAATTATAATCGGAAATTTATTTGGAATCTCAACATCCCTTCTAAGATTAAGAATCTAATTTGGAGAGCTTGCTCTGGTTGTTTGCCAACTTACAATTCTTTGTCGGTTAAACAGGTAGATGTTCCTTTTTTTCGTCCATTCTATCATAATCATGATGAGTCAATTTTCCATCCTTTACTTCTTTGTTCATTCATAAGGGAGGTTAGGCAACTATCCTTTATTGGTTTTTCTTTGGGAGCTCTAATAATTTTATAAATTAGTTTTAATCTATTATGCAACGGTGTTAATGGGAAGAGTGTTGGTTGGTGGTTATAGTTTGCTAGTGTATTTGGAAAAATAGAAATGAAATATTTTGGAATGAAAAAACTAGGACAACACAGTAGGTATTGAATTTTGTAGGTTCATTTTTGCATCAATGGCATGAAGCTCAAGCACAATAGGTTGCTATTGGTATTTCTATAGTAAACAATGGAGCTATTTGTTGGCAAGCTCCTGCTCATGGATTGGTAAAAGTTAACGTCGATGTTGCGATTTTTTAATAAAATAAGTATGGGTTGCATTGGAAGAGATAGTGCTAGAAGATGGTGTTTGCAAGAACCAACTCTATTCATGGTTTAATGACTCTCAAATTGACTAAGTGTATTAGTTTTAGAGAAGCTCTAAGCTGGATTAAAGGTCCAATGCCTTGTAAGTTATCCATGCTTTACAGGATTCTAATAATAATCAGTCTAATTTTGACTTCATTATTGAAGATATCTAGGTGTTGGGTGAAGCCAACACAATGGGAGGAACGACATTAGCGCAAATGTTTGAATACTTCAAAATTTCGCTCCACAACAAGTGACTGGCCCACCAATCCCATAGTTCTAATGTAATCAAATAATTAGTACACAAGACATAAATGCATGTAGAAGAAGAGGATGATTATCAAATTACCTTTTGTAGCACTGTAAATGAAACTACTTTCTTTTTTTTTTGTGGAGCTCCCCAAGTGTGAGGCCTCTAGTTTGTCCATACCTAGCTTCGTTAATCAAAGTTGCCTTGGTGCTTCACAGTGTTCTTGAACTCTTTTTTGAGATGGCTCTCAAATTATTCAAGAACTTCTCAAACGGCTCGTTGGAATATAGTGTTCTTTGTGTTGCTTTGGACTTGTTCTCCAGTAGAGATAATTAACATGTGATTTGTTCTTTCACAAAGAATTCTTAACATACAAATTCTAGTTTATAAGATAAAAGAACACTTCACTTTCTTCTCACAATTGTTTTTTTCTTATTTTTCAATAACATTCCAGCCACTCAGGTATCCATTAGCTTTGTCTGTCATTGCTATTTATAGTCTCAACACTTTCACTATATCATAATGTGAGTGGAAGACAAGGAAGATGATAGAATGAATCTCAATCATTCTTGTCTTCTACTCATACATGTATGCATTTGTGTTGGTTAACCAATCATATCATGTTTCAATAGTCAATAAAGATACTAATGGATTTACACCTATGACCCTTGATGGGTTCTCTACAAATCATATTTGTACGAGTAGGGCCAACACTTGGCCCATTAACTACAAAGCTCAAAGTGTTATATTCCACATCATATGTGGGTTAGTCCAAAATCTTTTTCAATTTTGTCCTATTAATATTCCAAAACCATTAATCAATTAATTAAACACTTTACTTAATTATTATGGTAATCCTTTTAGCTTCGGATGATAAATGCTATATGATGTGTGACTTTTTAGGTGCATGTTCTAATTAGCAATGAGAATGAAAAAACTATTTTCAATACTAATTGTGAAATACCTATTTCATACTTAGTCCCATAAATCATGAACGATGCCTAACATAGCATATCATGACTATCTAATTAGAAATGAATATTCCTTATTGATTACTTGAAACATTTCATGCACTATGATCATAAGTATCATGAACTCGAATCCCTCCATTACAAGTTTTCAGTCTTTGGCTAGGGTTATAAATGAGTTAAACCCTAAGTGACCCGATTCTATGCCTCACCTCAGTTCTAATTCTTGATAAACTCGATTCCTACTACAAACTCTTTCTATTGAATCTTAATTACCTTAACTTAGGATTTGAATATTAAGAATAACCAAACAACACAAAAATTTTTCCTTGCTTACCTAAGTTAATGGATTATATCTTGGTCAACACTTACCTCTATAAATAACTAGCTAAAGTTTTCACATGTTTTATACCTTAGTGTGGATAGCCTCGACATATAAGCAGTAATAAATTTTAACTACCTTGGTATGAGATAATGTTATCTCAAGTCAAATGATCATATGCACTATTATGACTTAGACGATAATTATTGACTAGTGGTAAAACTCTATGCATTCATCATCTAACATCACTTGTTTGATCACTCATCTTATGAGTATCCACATGTTTGCTTCGATATCACATGTCAAATAGCGCATGAGACTTGATACCTCTGTAATAGTATTCAATATATACTATTATAAAAAACAAACAAATGATAAGATCTTCTGAAATTAATGATGCCTAGACATTAATCCTATGATCATGAATAATTTACAGTATTTATACCAGAGCGATCTCTCTCCATATTCTTAACTCTTTGAGAATAAATTCTCTTACTAAATACTCAAAGGTTTATACATTCAATATCAAGGAATATATTTCACATATAAAGAACATATAAATTCTTGACATTAATTAAGGATAAATATTTTACAATCACATAGAATCTTAACAATGCTCTAGGACATATACCGCCAATATTTAACAAGCCAACATGCAAGGTAACATTTATCATGCCACTTTTGCCGAAATAACCTTTGACGAGGCAATATCTGCCGAGGAACATTTGACAAGGCAATATTTGCTGAGCCAACCCTTTTTGAGGCAATATTTGAGAAGTCAATATTTGCCGAGCCAACATTTACCAAATGAAACTATGACAAGCGAGCATTTGACAAGTCAATATATGGCGAGCCAAACTTTGATAAGGCTAACAAAAAACTATAAAGTTATTATGCATAGTATAAATAATATTAGACCTGTTTTATTAGAAGGGTTGTGAACCAAGCAACTCAATGTATTGGTAGATTTGTTGCTCATATTCAAGATGTTTTTGTGTCGACTAATAGTCCACCAAATTTTTAATAGATGTAATGGCCTATGATTAATATCAGTAATAATATCATCATTTTCTTCCAAAAGAAAAAAAAATTAATCATTCCTAATTAGTTTTTCAAAAAAATTTTACACAAAAAATTTATATGAATATGCACTCGCAAGTATGACTCACAAACATTAACCAATTAAATTGATCAACTGATTTAAACCAATCTAATCCAAATAAAAATCGTAGTATTAACACTTTTATAATTTGGTTTAGTTCTTAATATCAGCAAACCAAAATTTCTAGTTTAGTTTTAGTTGAAAGAAATGTGTTAAAATATAAATTCTACATAGATTAAATAGAAGATATTATATGAGCATATATATAATTTGATATTTTGAACTCAATAGCTAGCTTTTGAGGTGAGC
Source organism: Aleurites moluccanus (assembly GCA_948193065.1). NCBI lineage: Eukaryota > Viridiplantae > Streptophyta > Magnoliopsida > Malpighiales > Euphorbiaceae > Aleurites > Aleurites moluccanus. The sequence continues at coordinate 28,449 of CANXYC011693962.1, forward strand.
ACTCTCAAGATTATATAAGCTCATAACATTTTTAATATGATATCAAAGTGAAAAAATAATTTGTGCCCTTATTCTATCATAATTTGGATTGAGATTACAAGTTCACCCGTAGTGAGTTTCTTCCTATTATTTTTTCTTCCGATGATGGGTTTTCAATTTCACTCGTAGTAGATTTCTTTTAATTATTTTTTTGCCTGTGTTGTGTTTCAATTTTATCCCGTGATAGACTTTCAAATTCATCTCTTCGCCTATGTTAGGCTTTTAATTTTATCCCATTAAGGGCTTTCAAATTCATTTCTTCGTCCGAGTTGAGCTTTTAATTCAATTCAATCAACTTAGTTCTCATTATAAATTTATAAGAGTCAATTGGGATTAATAAAAAAAATTATCTTGATTCAGTTGTTACTTTAGGGGGATTGTTAAAATATAAATCCAACATGGATTAAAAAAAAAAGATGTTGAATGAGCATATATATAATTGGGTTCTCTAATCTCAATAGCTAGTTTTTGAGATTAGCACTCCCAAAATTATATAAACTCTCAATATTTCTAATAAAATGATTAATAAAAATCAAATTAAATCAAATCATAACTAACATTATATATTAAAGTTTAATTTTTTATAGTATTTGTTCAATTATTCTGGTCTATATTATGAATTTTTTAAAATTTTTCATTACATAATGTGAAAATTTCATGAATATAAAATGAAATTCCATCTATTTTGGGGAAGTGATATAAGTTCATATAATTGTAATATTTTAATTTTATAATTTGAATGTTCTTATTCGTAGATATAATTTAATAGTAATGTATATTTTGATTGAACAATATGGAGAATTCCGAGTCTCCTTCTGCAATACTCAAATAAAAAATATCATATTGATGGAGTAAAAACTTTAGTAGCATAAACATGATTATACAAAGTTTGCGTTATTTGGCCCAAGTGGTAATATTGCAATAGATGGAATACAATGGAAATAAATTAATTATTTTCAATTTTGATTTAAATTTAAATATGTAATAATTATTTTATAAAATAATAAGCTTATAATTACAAATTTAAAATTATAAATATATAAAAAATTATTATATTAGTGAATATTTTTTACATATTTTACAATGTTGATACTTCGATGAGTTAGTCCTGATTTTAATTTTTGTTATTGTTCTCTTTGTATCACTCACTTTTTCACTGTTTGGTGACAAAAATTGAAATTGAAATTGAGAATTTTAATTTTAATTCTTTAAAATTAAAATTTAAAATTAAAATTTTGTTGAAATTGTAATTTTAACATTTGTTTCATATAAAAAATTGGAATTGGAATTGAAATTAAATAAAAAATTGATGACGATGAAAATATTTGTTTAAATTGAAAATGGTGATGGATCACTGGCGGTGAACCACCGACGGTGATGGTGGGGGTGGGGGTGGACCACCGGCGGTGGTGGTGGCGGTGGCTGTGGATCGCCAACGATGATGGTCTGACGAGTCATTGTCGCCAGGAGTGACGATCCGACGAACCATCATTGTCAGCAATGACAGTCAGGAAAGCCATCGTCGCCGACGATGGTCCGGCAGACCACCATCACCGGTGGCGGCAGACTACCATCGCCGGTGGTGACTCTGGAGATGGAGGTGGCGATGACGGTGATGTTGGGAATGGAAGTGGAAGAGAGAATTGTAGTGGTAGAGAGAATTGTAGTGGTAATTATGAAATTGTAATTCTTATGGGTTGAGAATATAATTGTGGAATTGATTTTTTAATTATATTATAATTCCATAGAATTGTAGTTAGAATTTCAATTCTAATTCTAAATAGCTGTCAAATACTGAAATTGAGAATTTCAATTCTAACTCTAATTCAAAACTCTCCAAACAAAGCTCAATTGATTTCTAAAATTGGAAAATGAATAGTGATTTGATTTTTTTGAACACCAAATCCACCAAATGGGCAAGAAGTCTCCTTCCCACGACAAAAGATTTTTAAGAAGGGTTCTTTTGGGCTTTAGATGTACACACACAAAAAAAAAAATAATAAAATAATAATACTAATAAATAAATTATTTGTTAATTCGTACAATTTAATTTAATTAATATTTTCATTCTTATTTTTTAAAAATTAACTATTTAGTCCATATATTTTTATTATATTAGACATTTTAAACTTTCCGTCTATTTTTTTCATTTTACCGTTAAATTTTAGTAAAATATTCAAAATATCTTTGTTCTTTCATTGTCTATATTTCAGCTTTTAATAAATTAATTTTTAGTTCCTAAAAAATAATCTAATTAACACTTATGTCCCTACTTGTTAAATTTAATTAAAATAAAAATATATATGAATTTTTTTATATAAAATATTTATACAAATTATTTTTTATATTTAATTTAAAATAAATAAAATTATTTTTTATCTAATTAAAATTATTATTTTTATTTAATTATTTAATTTATTTTCTTTTTTATAAATTTAATCTAAAATTAAAATAATTAAAATTAATTTTTTATTTAATTAATAAAATTATTTATTTTTTTGAATTTAATTTAAAATTAAATTAAATAAAATTAATTTCATTTGTTGAAAATTATTTTTTGTATATTCAATTAAAATAATTATTTTTTATATATTTAATTAAAATAATTATTTTTGAGTATTTTTAATTAAAATTAAAATTATTTTTTGAGTATACCTTACTAAATTTAAAATAATTAATATTTTTTATTTTTCTCTTTTTTTTATTTATATACAAGTTTTTTTTTTTTCAATTTTAATTAGATATATATAAAAAAAATTATGTTGATTAAATATACAAAAATAATTATTTTAATTAAACATACAAAAAGCAATTTTTAATAGATGAAAAATAATTTTATATATTTTAATTTTAAATTAAATATAAAAAATAAATTAAATAATTAAAGAAAAAATAATATTTTTAATTAAAATTGTTTATTTTAATTTTAATTAAATAAATTAAAATATTCATTTATTTTGACTAAATGAAAAAAAAAAAAAAAAGAGATGAAGAATGAAAAATAAGGGTATTTTGGTCATTTTATTATTTTATTATTTTCTTTTAACAAAAAAAATGAAAAATTATAAAGAAAGATTAAAGTGTGTAATATAATCAAAATATAAAAATTAATTAATTAATTTTTTAAAAATAGAAATATAAGTGCTAATTAAGTAAAATCTCAAATATTAAAACAGTAATTTATTAAAAAAAAAAAAAAAAAGAAGTAAAGAGTTTCACTGCATTTTGGCCCTCATGGCTCTTTTTGGCACTTTAGATTTGGGTTCCCATGTCCTATTCAATGAAATGGAACAAAATACAAATAACTCTTTCTAAGTAGCAAATGTTATTGGTTTTGAACACTTAATTGATTGAAATAATAAGGATTAATAATTATATGATTAGACGATCATTAAAATTATTATAAATTTAACTTTATTTCAAGTCTAACATAAAAAAAAATAGGGATAATGATAAATTTTAATAAAATAATATGCATAATAATAAATTTTAAATACATAATTAATAATTTATATGAATCTTTATAATATGAGGAGTTTTTTTTTATAGCACAAGAAAAGAGGAATCGAAACATAGAAAAATCAAATTTAGGTTCATTGCTCAAACTATATATCTAATTATTATTAGATTATGAATTAGTGTGATTATAATATGAGGTTATATTTAAATAAAAAATTTTAAAATTTATATATTTATTTATAAAAAATAAAAAAAATCAGTATCTTCTTAATTGTTTGATAGAAAAATTAAATTTATGAAATTAAAAGGAATTTATCATAATAAAAAAATAATTCATAAAATTTTTCATTGATTCATATAAGAGTTTAATAAATCTAAAAATTCATTAGAAATTTTAAAAATTCTGAAAATGGGAGAATTTGATGAACTTTATTTTTATCACAAAAATCAAATATAACCCATAAAATGGTTTATCTATTAAGTGAGGTATTTAATGAATTTAAATTCATACAATGCTTTTGACTAATAATTCCAAAAATTAAAAACGGAAAAGACATTAATGGCAATGGATAATAGAATATAATGAGGAATAAATATAAAGGGATATTACATAAATATATTGTTTTTTTTTTTAAATTTTATTGTTATTTTTTTTATTTTTATTATTTTTTGAATATATTTGATATACGTGTAATATATATTTTAAAAATATATTTTTAAATATGTAATATTTTTGAAAAAATATTTTTAGATATATAGTATTTTTGAATTTTTTTTTCTCTAATAACAAAAACAAAATATTTTTTATTTTTTTGATATTTTTTGAAAAAATCCCTAAACTTGAAGACAAGATCCTTAATGAGCCAGCCTTGAAAGGCCAGGCTTGAATCGCAGCAGCCCAAGACGGCTCTAGCTCGATGGAAATCCAATTAATCCATAATAGCGAAGTTCCCAAGTTTTGCCTCAAGTCCGACGAGCTACATTACATTACTCTCCCCGTTCGAACTAGGCAAATCAATGGTCGAAATCTCCTTCCAGTAAGCGCTGCAAATAAATCAAACTGTTCACGAGCGGTTGAGTATTTAATTTTGATAAAAAATTTTCGAAATCAGTTGGTTTTATAAATGAATCAGTTTGAAAATTATTTTAAAAGACGATGAATAAACCAGCTGAATTTTAATAAAATTAACTTCGATTTAATTAAACTAATAAACAACTCGATTAATATAAACTCATAAATATATTTATGAACAGATTCACAAATAATTCGATTATTATTATTATTATTATTATTATTATTATTAGTTTAATAATTTTAATATTTCAAAAAATATATTATAATCTTTTTATAATCTTTTTTATAATTCAATTTGATTAAAATACATATATTTTTAATTTTTTTATATATACACTTTAAATACAGTAAATGTTCTACTTGATAAATTAATAATCTCTATTATATAATAATTTTCTACGGTTCTCATTTAGGTTAATGGATTAAATTAATAATTTTAATAAATTAATAAAATAATACTTTTTAAAAAATCTACATATAGTTAAATGGTCTTATTCATATTATAAATTAATAATTTATCAATATCATATATATAATAGATTATGAAATATATTTTATTAAAATACGACTATAAAAATTATTTAAAATCTAAGTAATTATACTCATTTATATTTTGTCTACTTCATTTAATTTATATTCAATTTATCTTATATTTTTTCAATTTATTTAATTCATATTTAATTTATCATATTTTTTTTAATTAGTTTGCATATTCTTTTTATCTATTTTAATTGATTTGTATTTAATTCATCTCATATTTTTTATTCAATTTATTATTAAATTGATTACAAAATTGATAAAATACAATAAATTTTTAGATGATTAAATATATATTTGTTAAATTATAAATACTCTTTTTAAATTAATAAATTATTAATTTATTAATTAATTAATATCTTTTTAATTAATAAAATTTATGAATTCTAACAATATTAATTTATAGAGGTTTTACTGTTTTTCTAAAAGAGAAAATAAATTATATATTTAATTATATTTTCAATTTTTAATAAAAGTTACCCTTTGTTAGTTTCCAAATTATAAAATGTAACTCATTCACTTAATTTATAATTCACTTAATTTATAATTTATGTATATTTTAATTGCTGGACCAATTGAGTAGCATAAATATATAAAATATATAGTTAAATAATTTGATGATACAGTATAATTATTTTTTTTTAAATTAAATTTTGTTTCGGTATGATATATATTTATTTTATTTTTATTACAATGAAATTCATAAATAAAATAGTATATAATCTAATAGTATAATCTATAAAAATATTTTTCATTAATTAATATTTTTAAAATAATATAATACTTAATTTTATGATTAGATTTTTTTTTATTAATCGGATATTTTTGTTTTTAATAAATATTTTTTATTATAATTATTTTATTAGAAATAAATTTTAAGAAGTTGAATATTCTAATTAGTGATAAACAAGATTTAAAATGAGTAGTTCAAACTCTAACCTAATTTAATTATAATTTATTAATAAGCTAAGTTGGACTTGTTCAATAATTAAACGGGCTGAGTTTCAACATAATTTTAAACTCTATTTAGAGTTCAAGTTCAGAATAAAAAAATAAAATTGTCGAGATAAGCCTGCATACGCTAAAAGCTTGGCTTGTCTCGGCTCGATTGTAGCCTTGCTTCCAGTCCCTAACGATCAAGCTAAGCATGTTAGGACAAGCCTGTCTTGTTCGCCAAGCAAAAAGTATTGTGGCCCAGTTACAATCCACGACGGCACACTGCATGGCAGCAACCATCCCATTCTTTTGTCATATTCAGCGTGATAGAAGAAACTTAACACAATCGGCAGCTTGTCTATGCTTTCGGTGTAATGTGACCTCATCAGTCTTTGGGATGGAGGCACATGTCTTCATCTTGAATCGAACGAATTGGAACAGGGATATAAAATTCACATTCTCACCTATCAAAAAGTAAGATTCAATTTATATTTTCTCATATTTTTCTCTCAATAAAATACTTTACCTCTCAAAATTAATCTTTTTCTTTAAAAATTCTTAAGAATTAAATCCATCGGCTGAGACATCATAGAAGTCTTGTTAATTTCAAATTTAACTTTTTGATAGTCCAAAATATCACATCTAGCCTAAGTTCGTATAGGAAGGACGCATCACTTTCTTTAAGCATATTTGAATAAAAAAAAAAATAATTAATTTATGTTAATTCGAGTGTTAAAAAATTTATTTTTTTTTAAATAAGGTTTTGAGCTCAAATCTTATAAATAGAGAAAGTAGGTGTTAAATCTTATTTGACTTGAATCTGATATGACTTGAACTCGATATCCGACAATTTAAAAAAAAAAAATCCAAAAACAACAATATAACACAAAAAAAAAATCTATGTATTCATAACTCATTAAAAATCATCAATAACATCTCAAACAAAACAAGATAAATTAATATAATGACAGACCAATATAGGACATGGTCAACAAAACAAAAATATGAACCAATGAACGTAATAATATTTTAACTAATCACTCTAAAAAAATAAAGCCATAGCAATGGACAAAAGCGTAATAAAGAATCCAAAAGTAACTTGAGATGGAGCTGAGCTAATTGGCGGAGCAGAAGCAGGACCCTCTGTCAGACTACTAGTGGTGGTTGACGGTGGTTGGGCAATGCTAGAAGGTGGAGGTAGGGGCCCTGTGGTCTTAGTGGTAACAACTCTAATGGCAAGCTTTTGACCCAAGTCGCAGCGGTTTGGGTAGGTGGAAGTGAAGAAATAATCACCGCTTGTATTGAGTAAAATCTTCACGGGGCTTGTAGGCCAAACTTTGATGGTGTTATTGGTGTTACATGTCTCATAGGCTTCCTCCGTCACTAGGGCAACATCTTGTAGTCCATTCACGAAGTTAAAAACTGTAATAAAATTTTAACTGTTAATTACAAATTAATAGACAATCAATATGTCCATGAAAATGCTGTTAGAGAAAGTAAAATGGGTGACAAATTAAACTGCTTAATACATAAAACTATAAAGCATATAAATGAATCTTTTCTTTTTATAAATTTAATAAATATTAGCTTTAGATTCAAATCCTTTCCCTGATATTTTTTTTTTAAATTCATATAAAATAAATATAATTTTTTTAATTGTAAATTTCTATCAATTTTATTTTTATCATAAAAAATATCAATATAAAAAAAATGAAAGCTTGATGTAAATAAATAAAAATTTAGAGGCTTAATAGATAAAATGCAATAAATTTAAGAATTTAATAGTATTTTTATTTTATTTTAAAATTTTCGTTGTGCAAGAAAAAATGTCAAGAAATCAAGTAATTTTCATCTAAAATCAATGACTTTACCCAGAGTGTCGCCAACTATGAAAGTCTTATTATATGCCCAAGCCATGTAAGCAAGTGCACCACCTGGAGGGACAAGCCAACCCAAGCCATCGTCGACTGTGTAGGTGATTGGGGGTCTAGGCGTCACTGGCGAAGGGGCTGTGGGCGGATGATGAGGAGCTGGATTGGGTCCAGGAGCAGTTAAACTGATGGCTAGCCTTTGGCCCAATGGGCAGTGTTTGTCCATTGTACTAATAAAAAAGTACTCACCAGAAGTATTTAAAGTAAAATTTGCAGGACCAGTTGTTTTAAGGGAAATTGGGTTTGTTGAATTGCAGGTTAAATATGCTTCTTTTGTGACCATGGCTACATCTTGAAGTCCAGTTGTGAAATTGAACACTAAAAAATTAAAAATAAAGTTAGATACGATAAGAAAAGGCACTATCATAATTATCCCAGAAGTCGAATGTCTGTCTTATAATATCATAAATCAGAAAATTTTTGTATGCTTACGAAGAACATCTCCAACAGTGAAGGTATTAATGGCAGCCCAAGTAGCATAAGCAAGGTCACCACCAGGAGGTACTAGCCATCCTAGCTCATCCCCAACAACAAGCGTCTTTGCTGTACCAATTTGTACAAGTGAAGTAATTGCAATGGCTAAAATGGCCGAACTAATCACTATCTTGGCCATGTTTTTCACAAGTGGTAGTGAGTTTGGGGATTTGAGAAATTAATTGTAATTTAAACTTAATTGTAACCATTTTTATAGAGGCTGAGAAAGTTGAATTGTACCAATTGAGATCTTAATTATTGACTCGTTCTTAATAAACTTGATTATTTGTCACTTTTCCAATAGACTTTAAATTCTTAATTAATTCAACTTGTGACATCTCTGTCTTGAATTTTTAGGTTAGCATATACATCATTAAAATCTAGAAGCAATAAGATCAAATTAGTTTGTTGGGTGAGGGTCAATTTACATTAACAATAAATATGTGGGTGAAAAAGATAGAATACATAACTTGGGATGGAAAATCTATTATTACTAGGATGGAATCACATAATACATCAAATCAAATTAAAATTAATATTTTTATAATTTATTTAGTTTAGTTTAATTTAAAAAATAAAATAAATTGAAAGTTTAATTTGATTTTCGATTTGAATATTTTTTCTTAAATTTTAAACTGAACTAAACTAATATATATATATATATATATATATATATATATATATATATATATATATATATATATATATATATATATATATATATA